>CACSLK010019758.1:4231009-4244052 GCA_902706635.1 Striga hermonthica
GAGTTTCCACGGAGCACAGTGCCATAGTGCTCACGCCCCACACTTTTCATGTTTTTCAGGACGCAGGGTCGGAGATGAGGAGTGAGCGGGCGAGCTGTTCAGGACATTTATTATTATTGTATTTTATGTTGAACCACG
The DNA here is from genome assembly GCA_902706635.1 of Striga hermonthica. NCBI lineage: Eukaryota > Viridiplantae > Streptophyta > Magnoliopsida > Lamiales > Orobanchaceae > Striga > Striga hermonthica. The sequence continues at coordinate 4,231,148 of CACSLK010019758.1, forward strand.
CTATGTTTCCGCTAAAACTTTTCAGTACTTATTATCAGACTTTGCTCCGACATTAGTCGGATAAGACATTGTGACCGTTTTTATGTATCAGTTTAAATTTTAACGGTTTTCAGAAAATCAAGTTTTTCACGGTAGCCCCCGAATCAGTTTTCGCAAAATAAGTATTTTATTTATTTATTCAGAAAATTGCGAAAAATCGCGTAGTCTGATGATATGGTAAGTCGGGGTGTTACATGCGGGCTCGGCCACCACTTCGCGTGGCTACACCCAGTCAGGTTCGACACTCGGTTCGAGGTGCATTCCAGAAATTTTTATTTTCGGGTTTCACAATTCCTAGGTACTTAAATGGGAAAAAAAGGTTTCTCCACAAGACTCAAAATCACAAAGGTTTGGGTTGACAACAATAATTTCTCCAAAAGGGATTGAGCATTGGCGTCACCGCCAGGCACAACCCTAACTCGGCGGTCAACGCCGAATAAACAGAATGGTTAGCTCGCTTGACTCTTAGGACTAACAGCGTTGGCCGTTACGACAGCTGTTACTCAGGTAGCTAATCGTGTCGGCAGTCCTAAACGAGTCTAATCCACATACACTACCTATAATTTCCACACTTCGAGATCTTAGCGTAAAGCTTATCTCGTAAGTGTTTTCAGTCAATCACATAACACCAATCAAACTAAGTCCAACATATATCACAAAGGTCAGATAAACATGCATAATCTAGGAGGTAATATCTATTTTGAGATTATATAGAAATCCAGTATGCACAACGAACTTAAAATAGACACAATTTTTAGCATATAAGTCACATGATCATGATTCATGTCTCAAATTAAACCTAAGACATGCATCTACAACTTTCAAGAAAATTTCAGGATCAAATAATGACATTCAACAGGGTAAAAATCGACTAACATGAAGGACTTGGTTGCAGTCCAGGAAATATGAACATGTTGGTGCACAATTTCAGAAAAACGGACATAACTCATTCTATACTCGACATACTGAAATGCTTCCGACATCATTAAAAACTTAAGAGGCAGCCCTAAAACTTTTATGGAAACCATATTGACAAATAATGATGTTATAAATGAGTTTAAACATGAAATATTCGATTCATGAAATCTGTCAGAAACCAATTCATGTTACAAACATCATCTCAACATTTAGACTCTAATTTATTCTACATAACTCATATCAGCATGCATCATACCTTATTAGAAATCTAAGAAACACACCTATAACTTTCATGAAGAACACTAATTCAATTGAGCACATTAAAACATGATAAACAGGTCAAACATAACATACACATAAGCTGCCGAATTTTAAATAAAACTGTTTGCGCGATAATTTTGCAAAATCATAACTTATTCGTCTCAAATCGAAGTTTCATAATTCCAAAGCTCAAAGAAAGAAAACAGAATAGGCTACTTATCATATGAAGACCAGAGTTTCAAATAACGAGTACTTCAGGGTCAAAACAACAGACGAAAGGGACAACAATTCGCATGTTATACCCAAAAACAACATTTAACATCATTCTTCACATATACAACACATAGTAGTGAGGCGAGGGTCACGATTTAACATGTCATAACATAAATTCAACAATAATCATCGAAAGTCACGTATATATAATGAACCCGAACAAACCTATCATAATATAAACGAGACTCTCGACCTAATACACTCTAAAACACAAGTTTCGAGAGAAATTTTCTAGCTTTAACCAAATCATATAAACATGCTAGAGCATCAATAAAACACACATCCTTATCTCTTACCCAACTAATCATGCTTCGAGCTAGCATGGACTCACTCTTACTAAGACACAAGGGACATATAATACCAGAGGTTGAACAGAGGCCATAAACATCCATAATGCTGACAGCCTATAAAACAACGACTCATCTCATAATTTTTGAAACCTGGCAAAGGTCCGAAGAGGTCGATTACATTCTCAGTTCTAATTGACTGATTCCTCACTCGAAGAAATTAAATAGATTTATATATAAAGGGAAACTGCTATGGCCAGAACTTAACTCGAAAACAACATATTGAAACTCACAATGAGAAACCTCTAGAGTCCGAACTTAACTCCATATCACTAGAGTTCAAGGTTAAACACTAAAGTTCACATAACCTGAGGTGGATAGATTTCCTAAGCCTCAAAACAACATATATATCACTTCATAAGTAGTCTCATTGCTACAATGCAAAACATCACAAGTAGTTTCATTGCTACTCGTGCAAGACATCACAAGTAGTTTCATTGATACTCGTGCAAAACATCACAAGTAGTTTCATTGCTACTCGTGCAAAATCACAATTCACATTATAAGTATTTCATTGATACTTATAAAACATACCTTAAGCATTGCGGCGTGACGAAGACGAGTGGTCAACACAAGGTCTAAATCACATAAACAAGTTATTCACATATAGACCAGTCTACGAAAACGCAGACTGGCTCTGATACCAAACTGTAACACCCCACTTTGATTTTAAAAAATTCCGAACTTTCAAAAAAATCAATAAATAATTTTTCGAACTCATTTTCAAAAACATGGACGTTATTCGAACATTTAACATCAACCAAGTTATATAATGTTGCTCGCGTATTCCTTTACCAGTTTTTCACATGGTTTTCATTAACCCTTAATACATCAATTTCACATGATTATTAGCTAAACATCATGGCATGCATAATCGAAGACATGATATTCAAGAAATAAATCCAATACGAATATCCCAAACGAAACATTGGTCCAATAATCCCAAAAAGATAAGTTTTGAAAACGGTTCAACACGTCTCAACCAAAAAAGGTTCACAAGTACCACACATTATTCATAAATGGAAGCATAATGATAAAGCATAATCAAAAGACTGACCCACTCGTCTTTCCTCGTCACCCAGCGCCTGCTTAACCTGCATCTGTGAAGAGCAGGTGGGAGTGAGCATAAAATGAAACGTAGTGCTCACTACTATGCACATATATAATAACATGTCAAGATGGTATGGTCGCAACATGAATATAAATCAATCATCATCATGTCTCATCTCTTAATAATCTCAACAATAACTCACTCATATGCACATCTATCATTAGCCGCGGAAAGGGGATGCATAAACCCTAACGACGGGAGTGCGTGTCACTGTAACGGACACTGCCTTTCATTAGGTTTTAAGGAGACTTGTCTCGCAAGGGCAACCGTATCGTAACTCAACGAGGACAACTGTGCCGACGGCCGTAACAGCTCACATCGGTAGGCCACATGGTTCACATTCATACATTGGTCATACCAACTAAACATTTAATAACTCGTATGGCATAGAAAATTTTATAAGTAAACCCACCTGGACACCGAGATATAGCCAAACACAGGGTTGAAGGAATAATGGCATAAGTTCAGCTCGATGAAGCTACAACAGTTATAATAGCCTATCAACTGACTATCCAATACAAGACAACACACAAAGCACATATACTTAGCCAAAATCATATCGACTAATTGAGTCGTGGATTTTTTGACCGAGTTAAGTACAATGGAGTGACTACTAGATCTGAACACAACTCATATACCTCAGGTAATACACATAAATCATGCCAACATCAATAAGATCCAACACAAACCTAGACAACGGATAACCGAGCATTAAGACTCCAAAATAAACAAAATTCAGAATCCAGAGTTAGATTCAACCAATCAACCTGAAACTTTACCACATCACATGGCATACAAAACACATAATCTCACTAAGTTTCAGCCCTAAATTCATTCGGGAGCATTTTTAAATAATTTAAACAAAAATAGCGTCAAAATCGGAAGTTAGTAATTCATATAGCTACACTTTGAATTTTAATATAAAATTTTGACACAACACAAAGTAAAAGAAAACACATTCCACAAAGTTTTAGCTCAAAAAACCAATTGTACGATTTTTAATGCATTTTAAAAGATTCTGACCAGAAACCGATTTAATTAATTAAAATAGCTACAGACAGAGTTTTGACTTAAAAATTTTACACGACTTACAAAATCATCACAGGACATCTCATATAAAATTTCACCACATTCGGACAATCACACGATTTATCATGAATTAATTACAATTCAACAGCATGCTCGGTTTAGAAAATTCATAACTCATGCTATACACATCGAAACGATCTCAAACCAAAACCAATAAATCAAGGACAACTCCAAGTACCTATAACTCCAGAAGTTCCACGAAAAATACCACTCGAAACTCAGTTCGCTAATAAATCAAAGTGACGACAATCACTTTGATATCCAAACTGCATGTAAACTCATAATACGGCACAATAACATATCCAAGGCACGAATCAACTTGTAATTCACACGTTCAACACATAATATAACACAATATCACAATTCACGAAAACAAAATGAGACGGGGTTCGAGCCTAGGTACCGTTCTCGGGAAACGTTCGAAAAACGGGACGAGAGGAACGAACGGGGCTCGACGGCTACACGTGTCTCGCCGGAAAGAAAGGACAACAACGGCTGAACGGGACCATCGCGAGGGGCTGCAATGGACGAGGGTGACTCGTCGGGACTGCTGGGCACCCGAGCAGAGGTGCACCGACCGGCAGCGAGGGTCACGAAAACGGGAACCAGCAGCGAACGGCGAGCGAGTCGCGGGCTGAAGAGTTGACGACTGTTTCTCGTCGGGGAACGGCTCGGGACTGCACGCTTGACGAGAGGCTGCAGCGAGGTTACAGGCCTGCGGTCGTGGGCTCTCCAACGATGACGAGCAGCAGATGGCTTCGAACGTGGAGGAGGGTCGCCGGAATTGCTGCTGCGTGGCAGAGAAGAGCTTGTCGGACTGGTTCGGAACTCGCCGGAACCTGTATGTGCGGGGTTATTCATGGCAAAGAAAAAGGGCCACTCACGTATGGCCGTTGCTTAACAGGTATAATTGGTCATCGTTGTTGTTGCCGTGAGGGGGGGGGTCGCTGCTGTGCGATAGTCAGCGGCGAACAGAGTCTCGCCGAAATTGGCCGCATGGATGACAGGTGTTGGTATCTTAAATATTTATATAAAATTGTAGATATGAGAAAAGATAAATATGCTATTATATGTTGAATTTGAAAAATAAATGAATATAATTTGTAGAAGAACAAATTAAGAACAAATGAAGGAAAGATGCTTGGTTTTTTATCAAATTCTGTTGCCTTAAACTTGCAATCCGAGAACACACATTTATATAGCATATATGGAGACCTCTAGAGCCCAATTATTGAAATTGCCAACTAATGACAATCAATTTCCAGCTAATTAACTAATCATTATTCAACCAACTAATCATTAAATATTTTAACAAAAACCAACTATGCATTAATTATTTTAATACTCCCCCTTAATGCTTATTTGGTTAATTCCAAGTTTTTTGCGTAGAGTCTCGAATCTTTGTCGCGGTAAAGCTTTTGTGAAAATATCTGCAAGTTGATCTTCAGTGGCAACATACTTGAGCTCTATCTGCTTGTTATTAGTTGCTTCATGTAGGAAATGATATTTGATAGCAATATGTTTAGTCCTGCTGTGATATACTGGATTTTTCGCCATTGCTATTGCTGACTTGTTGTCGCAGTATATCTCAGTTGGATTTTCTTGATGTTCTCCTATGTATCCAAGAATTCGTCTTAGCCAAATAGCTTGACTTGTCGTTAGTGCTGCTGTAACATACTCAGCCTCTGCTGATGATTGCGCCACACAATCTTGCTTTTTAGATGACCACGAGAATATGCCTGATCCAAGGGAAAATGTGTAGCCAGAGGTGCTTTTCATGTCGTCAATTGATCCAGCCCAGTCACTCTCTGTGTAGCCAATCAGTCTTGAGTCTTCGTTATATTCGTATTGAATTCCGTAGTCTTTAGTACCCTGCAAATATCGCAGTATTCTCTTCGCAGCTCCATAGTGAACTTGACTCAGACTTTGCATGAACCTTGACAGTAGACTTGTTGCGTACATGATATCTGGTCTTGTGGCCGTTAAATATAGTAGGCTTCCAATCAGGCTTCGATATGTTGATGCGTCTGCATTTGGTGTACCATCTTCTTTGGTGAATTTCTCGTTTGCAACCATGGGGGTAGCCACAGGTTTACAGCCGTCCATCTTGAACCTTTTTAGTAGATTATTTGTATATTTCCTCTGTGAGATAAATATCCTATTTTCTTCTTGATTTACCTCAATGCCGAGAAAATAGCTCATTTGTCCAAGGTCTGTCATCTCAAAGGTCTTCATCATATCTTTTTTTAAATCCTTAATCAACTCCTCATTGTTCCCTGTATAAATAAGATCATCGACATAAAGAGAGACAATGAGTTTGTTGTCGTTACCTTGGTTCTTGATGTAGAGTGTTGGCTCAATTTCGCTTCTTTTGAATCCATGACTGGTGAAGTAATCATCAATTCGGCTGTACCAGGCTCGTGGTGCTTGTTTCAATCTGTAAAGAGCCTTCTTTAGCTTTAGGACTTTATTTTCTTGTACTTCTGCTACGAACCCTTGAGGTTGTTCAACATAGATTTCTTCTTCCAGGTAGCCATTGAGAAATGCAGACTTGACATCAAGCTGATAGATTCTGCATTTCTTCTGAGCTGCAAGTGCGATTAGAGCTCTTATGGTGTCAAGCCGAGCAACTGGAGCGAAAGTCTCATTGTAGTCGATCCCGGGAAGTTGTGAGTACCCTTTAGCAACAAGTCGTGCTTTATGTTTTTGGATTGAGCCATCTGGGTTAAGCTTTGTCTTGTAGACCCACTTAACTCCAATGACTTCCTTGTTGTTTGGTGGATCGACCAACTCCCAAGTTTTATTCTTCTCGATCATTCTGATTTCTTCCTCCATGGCTTTTACCCATTCTTTTTCCTTTACTGCTGCTTCAAAGCTTTCAGGTTCCATCGTGGCAAAATTACATGTCTCGTAGATCTCCTTGAGTGTTCGTACTTTTCTCGGTGGTGATTCTGGGGATGACTGTTCTTCAGTTGATGGTGTTGTTGTCCTCGGACTTGAAAGTTGTGGAGTTAGAGGTGATTGTGTACCTTCTGCTTCATCTTCATGTTCTTTTGGTATGGAATTTTGCCTCCGTCGTGTAGGTACCATGATATTTTGGTATTCGACTTTTTCTTTCTCCCAATTCCATGCAGCATTTTCATCGAACTCAACATCTCGACTGATAATTAGTTTACCAGTCTTAAGGCTGTAAATTCTGTATCCTTTAGATTGAGACGCATAGCCAAGGAATATGCCTTTTTCGGATTTCTCCTCCAATTTGTGCCTCTTTTCCTTTGGAATATGCACGTAGCATATACTTCCAAATACTCGTAGATGTTGGGCTGATGGCTTTCGTCCACTCCAAGCTTCTATTGGAGTTTTATTTAGGACAACTTTAGTAGGACACCTGTTGAGAAGATAGACTGCAATGTATACAGCTTCTGCCCAAAATTCTTTAGGCATGTTCTTCTCCACGAGCATTGTCCTGGCCATCTCTTGTACAGTTCTGTTTTTCCTTTCTGATACGCCATTTTGCTCTGGAGCATAGCCGACAGTTAACTGGTGGTTGACTCCTTCATCCTCGCAGAATTTGTTAAACTCCTTGGATGTGTATTATGTTCCTCGATCACTCCGAAGTACTTTAATTCTTCTTCCACTTTGATTTTCGACGAGGCTTTTGAATTTCTTGAAGATAGAGAAGACTTCGGACCTTTCTTTCATGAAATACACCCAAGTCATTCTTGTATAATCATCAATAAAGAGAATGAAGTACCTGTTCTTCTCAAAGGTTGGCGTTCTCATTGGACCGCACACGTCTGTATGCACCAGTTCCAGTATTTGATTGGCTCTTCCTGCTTGGTTTGAAGGAAATGGTTTCCTATGTTGTTTGCCCTCCATGCACTTTTCGCAGAGATTGTCGTTGATTTGAATGGCTGGTAGATTTTTCATCATATTTTTCTGATGGAGTAACTTTAGCCCGTTGAAGTTGAAGTGCCCGAACCTTCGATGCCATAACCATGATTGATCTTCTTCGGCTTTTAGTGCTGCTTCTATAAATTTCCAACAGAGTGGAAAGTTTCTCCGTTGTTGCATTTTTACTACAGCTATGGGATTGTTTTTGTTATCATAAATGGTGCAAGAGTAGTCTTTAAAGAGTAGTGTGTATCCTCTTTCCACCATTTGTCCCACGCCCAATAAATTAGTATCAAGTTTTGGTACTAGCAGCACATCTTCAACGAGACGAGTACCTTTTTGAGTCTCAACTTCTATTGAGCCTTTGCCTTTAACTTCTACTAGATCTCCATTTCCCCACCGAACTTGTGATTTTACAGATCTATCTATTTTTTTAAATTTCTTCTCATCTCCGGTCATATGGTTACTACAACCACTATCTAGGAACCAAATATCATTTTTCTCTTCTGAAGTTGCTTGATTTGCATAAAATAAAAATTTTCTCCTTTTTCATTTTCTTCAGAGAAATTTGCTTGATATCCTTTAGAGCGGCAATTTTTCTCCACATGACCGAATTTACCACAATTTTTACATTGTAGTTTATTCCGGTACCAACAATCCTTCTCAAGATGATTGGTTTTCTTACAAACTCCACAAGGTGGATATTTTCCTTTTTGTTGATTATTATTATTTCCACCTTGATTTTTATTTTTATTATTTTCTCCAAATCTTCTCCCTCCAATTTTAGAATTCTGAGACCGCAAATTTAATTTTGACTGAAATGCATTTTCAACTGTATCATTTTCACGCATACTCAGTCTTTTTTCATAGGCTTCAAGTGAACCTATTAATTTTGTTACTGACAAATGATCCAAATCTTTAGTTTCTTCTGTCGTCGTGACGATAGGATCATATTTGGCTGGTAGAGTAATTAGAATTTTTTCTACCACCCTTTTGTCAGTAATATTTTCTCCATATGCTTTTAGCTGATTTACTACTTCTCTTAATCGAGTGTAGTAATCTTTTACGGTCTCAGATTCTTTCATCTTCATATTTTCCAAATCTCTTTTTAGAGTTTGTAATTTCAGATGACGTACCTTGTCACTACCCTGGTATTCTTCCTTGAGAGTATCCCACGCCTCCTTTGATGTCTGTGCTCCGCTAATTCTCGGAAACAGGGACTCCGACATGGCCATTTGTAGTGTGAAAAGGGCTAAACTTTCTTTTTCCTTCTCTCGGTCGAATTTTTCTTCGTCCGCCGTAGACAAAGTAGAAATATCATCGGGTATAGTATACCCGTTCTCGACAATATTCCACAGGCCTTGAGACATAAAATATGTTCTTATTTTAATGGCCCAATAGTTGTAATTTTCACCGGAAAAAATAGGAGCTGGTATTTGGTGGGTGTTTTTGGAAGTGGCCATTGTTGAAATTTAGTAGGCAATATGAAAATAGAAGGATATGTGTAAGTAGGGTATTTGGACAAGATATGTAAAAATAGGAGGATATCAAAAAATAATTTCGCCCAGCTATTGATCCAACCGGGCTCTGATACCACTGTTGGTATCTTAAATATTTATATAAAATTGTAGATATGAGAAAAGATAAATATGCTATTATATGTTGAATTTGAAAAATAAATGAATATAATTTGTAGAAGAACAAATTAAGAACAAATGAAGGAAAGAAGCTTGGTTTTTTATCAAATTCTGTTGCCTTAAACTTGTAATCCGAGAACACACATTTATATAGCATATATGGAGACCTCTAGAGCCCAATTATTGAAATTGCCAACTAATGACAATCAATTTCCAGCTAATTAACTAATCATTATTCAACCAACTAATCATTAAATATTTTAACAAAAACCAACTAAGCATTAATTATTTTAATAACGGGCCTGCTGCAAAAAGGATTCGCTGAGACAAGGTCACGTGATCAGGCTCGCGAGGGTCGAAGAGGTTTCAGCTCCATTGGGGTGTTCGCTGGTCCTGGTCGCGGTACTCTCGATCGTGTGGACCTGCTACGGCGATGAAGGCTAGGTTACTGATCATCGGGAGTTGTAGGTTTGTGGTCTCAGGCTCCTCGCGAGTGAACGACGATGATGGTGGGATTAGCGAGAGGGAGGAGCAGACTTTGCAAAAACACGAGAGAGAGATAGAGAGAAGATTGCTGATGGCGCGAGAGAACGAAGCTTAAGGACGAGAGAGAGAGCGAGAGTTCTTATCTCTGTGAGCGATGGGGATGAATGCGAGAGAGGGATGGAGGGATTGAATGTCTGCGCGATAAACCTAAGAGAGGAGAGTGAAGGTTTTCTTTTCATCGGTTATCTGGGCGAGAAAAGAATTTTTAGTGGGCCGAGATGCACACAACTTTCTGGCCTGGAAAAAGGTTTCGATTTGGGCCGAAAATAGTCAACTATAGTGGGTTGAAAATAATTCAATTCGGGCTGAAGTAAAATTTGCAAGAAGGTTAAAGAATTAACATAACAAAGGCAAAAAATACTCCCAATAAATTGGGCCGGTTTTAAGCGTCCAAATGGACCAATACTAAACTCTAAAAAATGGCTTGGATAATGCACATGAAATCGAGCCCAAAAGAAATTTCAATATACATGGCCGGGAATAGAATCGATTCTAGAAGAAATGAGTAACATTCGGGTCGGTTACTCTAAGGCTCGACAATTTAATAAAAGCTCGGTTAATCGCACGACGTTTAGAATAATTAAATAAAAAAACCGGCTACGAATATAAATATATATATATATATATTACACACAATAATTATTTAATAATATTAATAAGCATTTAATCAATTAGACATTTAATAATAATAATAATAATAATAATAATAACAACAACAACAATAACAACAACAACAACAACAACAACAACAATAATAATAATAATAATAATAATAATAATAATAATAATAATAATAATAATAATAATAATAACAATCAGGCATTTAAGCAATTAATAATATTTAGGCAATCAATAATAACAAAAATAAATATGCAATAATACATATAATAAATAATTCCAAATAATTCTCCAATAAACGGGGCGTTACACTTGCCGGGTTTCAAAAATTATGAGAGGAGTTGAGGTTTTATAGGCTGCTATTATTAAAGATGTTCATGGCCTCTGTCCAACCTCTGGTATCGTATTGTCTCTGATGTCTTAGTAAGGGTGAATTCATGCCTTGAAATAATTGAGGTTTAATTATGAGTTGATATGTATGCGGATATCGAAGTTTTTGGCTGAGCTTTTATACATATAAATGTTGAAGTTATATGCATGATTATGTGGTTGGTTAAAAGTGTTGGGATCAATATCTCGTTATGCACAAATCACGAATTCAATAGCAAAAAAACCTATGCGCAACGGATCTAAAGGTTTGCGTAGAGAACTTACGGCTTAAAATTTATGGTGATCTGGCTGATCTTTTGGATGGCCGTACACAGCACACTGATGAATTGTTGAGTGCAAATCGCGTCCTAGGATTGCACGAACAAGATCGGATCGAAAACTGGATCAAACGAGTGCAAAACAGATGAAGACAAGTTGCAGTCCTGGGACCTTTCAGCGGCGCGTGCAGGCGCGTGGGTGGTCAGACGGCTGCAATCTCAGAGGTGTTGGAAAGCTCTCGTCGAGGCGGTCGTCTGGGTATGCCGCACGTCTTGATCGGACCTTCGGTTAGTTCTGTACAACCAAATATATTTCATCTCACTTTACCCAAAGGTCTTCTACTGTATATCTCAAACACCTCTTAATCTTGTACCAGTGGAATAACAAGAAGAAGATAAAACTCGAATGAGAACTGAGAGAGAGAAGAGAGGCGTGGGGCGTGTTTCAGAAGATGTGGAATTCTCTTCTCTTCCCATGAGCTTAATGATGGATATATGGAGCTACAGTAGGGATCCTTAGGAGATTAGGATTAGGGTCCTTAATTAATTAAAATACTTGTGGACCAAGCCATTTATTTTAATTAATTAAATAATATTAAATGGGCCACCAACATAATATTATTGCACTCCCTTTTCCTAGCCCAATTTACAATTGAGACTCCAATAATAATTACTCGATTTATCTCACCATGTTTTAGATATAATGTCCATTAATTAATTCGAGTATTGACAATCAAGAATTAATTAATTTATTATTATTTCACCGAAGCTAGCGCTCGTTCATCACATTATTACTATGCCGGAATTTAATCCACCTGCAGGGTTTAGCATAATAATCCTTCATGAACTCACTCCGGGGACATCATCAAACTAACGCACATGGTGACCGTAAATATCCTAACATCACATCCTACATGTAGCAATATTACCCAAGACAGCGGGTCAGTTCACTAAGCCTCGCCCATGTGAATCAAAGTAATAAATACTACACATATATGTCTGTTTAATATCTTACGGGTTAAGAGTACGCAGTAATTAACCGAAGCCTAGTTCATTTACGACAATTAGTACAAAAATAACTGCTCCTCTCTGGGATCCTGTTCAATACATAAATGTACTAGTGAAACTAATCAGTCAAGACAAACTTACAGTTGACACTACAACCGTTCCCGATGGGGTGTTCATGTCCATCTGCATTGTGAACCACTTATTCTTGTTTCGCGAGTAACTGATAGCACGATCTTCGATTGGCCCAATGACGACCCACACTATCTAATGCAAAACAACAGAACGTAGAACTTTTTTAATCTAACATGTTTCTCATTCATAAAGGGTAAAAGTGTAATATCATACAAAGCTAAGCTTTCAGTATATAACACTAACAATCTCCAACTTATACTTAAAGCTTTCTCTTTTACAAGTATAGTACTATCAATCCGTTATTCTAAAAGACATATGTCGTGTAACATCCCACTTTGATTTTACAGAAATTTCGAATATTCCAAAAACCAGTATAGAATTTTCA
>CACSLK010019758.1:4288250-4313090 GCA_902706635.1 Striga hermonthica
TTTTTTTCTTCCGGCATCGTACCTTCCTCAGGCCACCGTGAGCCACTCCTCACGATCATCATCACCATCGTAATCGCCGGACCACCGTTCTCAGCCATCGAGTCCCGTTGAGTTCTGTCGGAGTGCCAAACGTAGCCGTCGAGTTCCGTCGGAGTGCCAAACATGGCATAAAAGTTTAAGAATTTAATTGTTATTTATGATAGGTTTATAATTAAAAATGAGTTTCTGCTGAATATTGTCAGAATTTTTATAATTCGTGTGTTTATTGTTTATAGCTGAAATATTTATATGTTGGTCCTTACCTGTTGTAGTTGCTCTGGTAAACATTTCAAGTATTAATTCGTTCATTAGGTTAGACTTTGAAATTTTGCTCATTTTTGCTGAAATCGTGTTTCAATTTTATAAAATTGTGTGTTTTGAGTTAAGGGCTGAGATTTGGTGGTTTTGCTAAGTCCAGTGAGGTTGATTTTATGCTAATGTTTTAGAACCTAACTCATTCAGTTGCCTGACCATCTAGAATGGTGTATTTGCCCTTAATTTATTTCGAGTCGAGTCCAAGTGTTCCAATGTCCACAGAACTTCACGAACGACTTAGTTGAATCAAGTTCGACTAAGTATGATTTGTTCTTTTCTTTAAAGGTCAAGATAAGTGTTGATTGTAGTATCTTGACTTAATGTAGGTGTTTGACGAGTTGTGCTCTCATTCTACCGGCTTTGTGTGTTGTCTACTGCTTCGTATTCCAGGTGAGTTTTATTTATGAAATTTGCTATGCCATATTTGTTCGGCCCTCGTTGAGTCGATATGATCTATGTATGAGTGTGGAATATGTAGCCTATCGATGTGAGCTGTTACGGTTGTCGGTACGATTGTCCCCGTCGAGTTACGGTACGGTTGCCCTTGCGAGGCAGGTCTCCTTAAGTCCTGATATGGTCGTGCCCTTGTGAGGTACGTAAGCCCATATGGAAGGCCGTGTCCGTTACAGTGGCACGCACTACCGCCTTCAGGTAATGAATCCCCGTTCTGTGGTGTAATGCCCCGTTTATTTGTGAAATATTTGAGATTATTTGTTTATTTATTTATGTCTTGTTATTAATTATTTCATTATTTCTATTATTGTTATTATTAAATGCCTAATTGCTATTATTACTATTATTATTAGTATTATTATTTTTATTATTTGTCTAATTTTTTATTATAAATAATTATTATTGTGTATTATATATATAATATATATAAATACCAGTTTTATTTTGATAATTGTTCAATCGATCCGATCCCGGTTAGCCGCCATGAACCCGGCCGATTTCCCTCTCCCACAAGGTAGCTTGGGTAGAAAGTTTTCCAAAAACCCTAAGCTCACTTTATAAGATGTTCCCCGCAGCTTTTCTCATAAATCTTCTCCATCATACTCTATCGGATCGAATATTACCGCAACAGCCCATCGCAAAACCTGCTCTCTCCCTCTCAATTCTCTGTTTTCCTGTCACTTTAAAAAAAAAGAAGAAGAAGAAGATGAAAGTGATCGCATAACAGAGAAGCTCTGTTTTTCTCGATCACCATCATCAACAGCTCACCTGCTCGATCTCTCTCCCTTTCGGCAAACCACATCAGAAATCCCTTTCCCTGCAACCAGCGCGCCATTCACCGACCAACGTCCATCCGTCCAAGCAGCAAGTCCCGATCATCAGCCATCATCACCATATTGCGACCTTCATCATCACCACCAATCCGACAAGCTTGTGGACCCTTCCCGACGAAGTTCGTGAACCAGTCTGATGAAACTCTGCACCTCCGACGTCCGCGTCCAGCAAGTTTTGTTGAGGCCTCAAATCGCCGCCCCATTCTCTGCATTCTACGGCGAAGTTCATCCATCGCCCTACTCTCCGTGCGCCGGTCCTCGCGTGAACCCTCCTCCGTCCGACACGTAGCAGGCCATCGCCACCATCCTACCAGCGTCCGGCGACATTCTTGCACTCGGGTCCCGGTCGTGTTTAGCCCCGTTCAGCGTTGCAAGCCGTCGTTCCCGGTCCTGTGTTCCAGCACGACGGTCCGTGTCGTGCTCCGGCCCCGTTCGATCCCGTTCTATTTTTCTGAGTTTTTCCTGAGAACGGTACAAGAATCAAATTTCCCGTCACGCTAAATATTATGTATCATTTATGTTATGCGATTATTTGATGGGTTGAACGTGATTTTCGAATATGTATAAATGTATGCCTATGATTTTTTTTTTATGTGTTCATGAGAGAATATATGATTATGTGTATAGACGAGCTCTTCGATTTTGAGAAAATTGAACGAGACCTCGTCAATTTGTGATTAAGTTGCTGTGGATTGGAACCTTATATAATCCTAGGTCTTATGGGAAAGACCTCGGGCGATTTCATCGTAAATCGAGTCTTTGATAAATTGCCGAAATTGTTTAGTGGCTGTTTTCGTAATAAAATCATGATAAATTGCTCGCTGGTCTGATTGTCTTGCAATTTTAACTGTAAGTGCCTCTGTTTATGTTATAGCTTGCGTAAAAATTCGTGATTTAATGAGGTCTGTAGCTATTTTTAAAAATTAAAATGAATTCTGGTAAGATTCGTGTTAAATGCATAATAAATTGGTCCGTGCTCCAAAATTGACAAAATTTTAGTATGTTGTCTCTATGTGATTTATGCCTTGTGTAAAATTTTTAGAATTTTTAGACTGATATTGACAGGGTAAATAATTTGTTTACGGTTTCTGCTGAAAAGTGTTTTAATTGTGATAAATTGATCTAATGCTTAAAAATTCTAGTTTTTGGTTGAAATGCTTGTTTTGTGATGTGTTTTATGCTGTAAAAATATTGGAAGTTTTAGAGTTCTTTTAGGTTCAGTTATGTTAAAAATGAGAAAACTGCTGAATTTTGTAGCAATTTTATTAATTCGCATGTTAGGTGTTTAAAGCTGAGATTTTTCCACACTGCTATTCGCATGTTGGGGTTCCTTGGTTAAAAAGTTCAGAGTGTGAATCATTCTTTTGGTCTGGTTGTTAATTTATGCTCATTTTTGCCATAAACTTGCTCGAATTTTATAAAATAGCATACTTTGAGTTTGGGGCTGAAAATTGGTGGTTATACTAAAATCTGGGAGATGGATTTTTGGTTAAAATCTCAAAGCCTAACTCATTTGATAACTTGGCCAACTTGTTTTTGTGATTAAAAACTAGTATTTACAAATATATGACTTTTGCAATAAAAGCTGTAAATTGACTCGCTTTCTGTTTCTTTGTGTGTTTGACTTGGTCGATCTTTGATTGAGATTATGTGAACTTCCATGTGTAATTGGTTGAGTCTTAGTGTCGAGTCTAAGTGTTCCAACGTCCACAGGACTTCACGAACAACTTAGTCGAATCAAGTTCGACTAAGAATGATTGTGTTTTCTGTTTAAGTCAAATGGATGTTGATTATAGCATCTGGACTTACTGTAGGTGTTTGAGGAGTCGAGCCCTCGACTTACCAACCTGTTTATGTGCCTTTTCTTTCGATTTATCCAGGTGGGTGTTATTCGAAATTGTACATGCCTTGAATGATAATTGCTTTATTTATGTGGGTATGATTATTGTATGCATGTGAACATGTAACCTTCGATGTGAGCTATGTCGGCTGTCGAACGGTTATCCCCGTAGCTATAGAACGTACCCCGCAAGGGTAATCTTCACGTTTGTCCTTTGCTAAGGACCACGTCATCTGTAAGACCTTGGCAATTTGCCCTGGCCGGTGATGGATATCCTGTCCAAGCACTAGGTGCTTGCTGTGACAGTTGAGCCTTCTGCTGTTTGGGCACCCCATTTGTGTTCACCGAAAGGCATACGAGCAACAATCTATTGTTATAAGTGTACACATGAGAATACGTTGGTTAGGAGATGGGATGTTTATTGATTATGTTCATACTGCGACCATGCCATTTAATTTATCGTATATTATTGTTGTTCATGCGCATAGTAGTGAGCACTACAGTTCATCGTGCTCACTCCCACCTGCTCTTCATGGATGTAGGTTAAGCAGGTGTTGGCTGACGAGACAAAAGATGAGTGGTGTTGGTCTTTGACTGACTTCATTTAGTTTATTCCGCATGCTAGTAGACTTGGATTTATTTATGCTTATTTATGACTTGAGAACTTTGGTATTTATGATTTATGACTTTGGAATTTTTGGAACTTTGAATTGGGAGATGTTCCCTTATGAATAATTTGGATGAAACTGGGATTTATAAAAACAATGGATTTATGATTTATGAATTATGCAAGTATCACCCCTATATATAATTACAGAATGTGTTGAGCCTAAGTGACAGCCTCACATGCTTCGGAATCCTAGTTGGCGAAAAAACATGCTTCGTAGTTAGGTTTGGATAAAAAAATAATATTATTCTAAATCACTAATTTCAAGTTCGGACATTCCAAAAATATTAAAAAACTTGGTAATTCCATAATAGTTTTACTAATATAACCCTTAAGTTGTATTAGAACCTTTGATAATGGTATTGATTCACTAATATAAACTTGATTTGTTTTGGAAACTCTCAATCGACTCATTATTTTCCATAAAAACCTCAAATTAGCCTAATAAATACATACATTTAATTTTAAACAATTTTAATTTGTTGTTATTATCATTTAATTTTAAAAATAATTTTCTTAACAAGTACCCGTGTAGTACACGGGTATTGTACTAGTGATTTATGTTATTTATGTGATTTAGTTCGAGTAGAGCCACAGATTTATGAAAAGACTTTGAAAATTTTTAAGTTGACTTTTTGAAAAGTCCTTGACTTTCGTCAAATAAAACTGGGGCGTTACAGTATGGTATCAGAGTCAGTCTGCATTTCTGTAGACTGCTCAATGGGATTTATGTGCATTTATGAATATATGAGTATACGCATTGACCACTCATCCTCGTCATGCCGCACCGCTTGAGGTATGTAAGTCATAAGTAAGGCTGAGATTATTTATGGAATGATTGTTTATTTAAATTGTGTGTTATGTCATGGGGCTTAGGAAAAATCTATTCACCTTCGATTGGCTAGAACTCTAGTGTTTGTGGGAGAACTCTAGAAATTTATAGCCATGCTAAACTCTTTTCAGCTTATTCAATGTATATCAATGGCTCGCCAAACCCGCAAAAGCTATCAGCAGCAACCACCTCCCCCGCCTCCACCTCCTCCGTCTCCACCTCCTCCTCAGCAGCACGCGCCGGGTAGAGATCCCATTACCCAGCCCGTGCTTGATTTCCGTAACATGCATCCACCAGTGTTCACCGGGGTTGAGGGCCCCGAAGCTATGGCCAAATGGCTTCAGCAGCTAGAGAGTATCTTCGATCTGCTATTCACCATTGATGAGGTGAAAATCCGTTGTGCTTCGTTCATGATGACTGGAGATGCTAGGACTTGGTGGACTGATTATTGGAGGCTTCGTCCTCGTGCTGAGAGGGATGCCTTGACTTGGGATCAGATGGTTGCTATAGTCAAGGACAAGTATTGCCCGAATGCTTACCATGCCCAGATGATGAAGGACTTCTGGGAGCTTAAACAGGGACCCCGTCCCGTGGATGTCTACGAGCGCGACTTCACCCGTATGTGCGCGTTTGCCCCGATGCTTGTAGATACCGATGAGAAGAAGGCCTGTCGCTTCCGTGATGGTCTTTGCCCCGACCTTTGATATACCCTGACTGGCCACAGAGTTCTGCCTTACTCCGAGATGGTCCGCCGAGCCACCGAGTTAGAAGTATGCCAGAATGCTCAGAACGCGGCTATCCCATCCTATTCGCAGGCCCAGATGGTACCGCCAGTTCCAGCTGTTGCGCCCGGCTCTAGTTCGGGCAAGAGAAATTTGATTCCCACCAGGATAACCGGAAAGGAAAGCGTGGAGCCCCAGACCGCCGCGACGTCCCACCTGCCGCAAGGGTCAGCTTCCGAAATGTGCAAACTGCGGTCGATCTCACTCTGGGTAATGCTTGTACACTCAGCGAGTCTGCTTCAACTGCCTCCGCCCTTAACATTTCATCAGCACGTGACCCGAGCCCCGAAGGCAGCCTTATCAGCAGCAGCCACCCCAACAGCCGCAACAATAGCTTCCACTGCTGCCTCAGCAACAGCAGAGTTAACCGTGGACTCGTGAAGTCGTAGCAACCTCATTTTATTTTTTTTTAGTTTTGCTTTTCTTGGAAACTTTGCAGACCACCGTTTATTTTTATTTCTTGCAGAATATTTTGAATTGTGTTTGAAGCTTATTTATTCTGCTCAATTTTAGTACTTTGGAATTTTGTTTGTCTTCTCTTCCTTTGCATGGGATGAAATTTCAGATGGAGTTGAACATTTTAATTCTTTGATGATCCTTATCTTTTCTCGTAAATTTGAGAATACTTGCTTTGTTATGCCTCGATTCTGATATGTAGTTGGGGAATCGAGAAGTGTTTCTCCACCTTAAAAGATTTTTAAAAATCTTGTTAAGGAGGTAGCCGTGCCTGGTGCAAGCACATTGCGAAATGCAGAGTCGTCTTCGCTCTTGATATTCGTTCATCGTAATCTTTAGAAGCTGATTTAGGACTGCCGGCACAGTTATCTACTTGACCAAGAGCTAACGTGATGGCCGACATTGTTAGTCAGAAGAGTCGAGTGAGCTAAGCATTTCATCACTCGGTAGTGATCGCTGTGATCGAGATTATTCCTGGTTGAGGAACCGATCCTCGTTCTTTTTGGGAAGTTCTCCCAACCTTTATCGTTGTTTGTTCGATGGAGACTGTGTTGATTAGAGAAGGTGGTGAACTTGGAACTCGGTTTATGCCATATTAAAAATTTTTGAGACCCTTGAAACTGTCGAAGTTGTTCTATACCTTCATGATAGGGAAAATCGTTTTTTATTTAACCCCAAATTGTTGTCGTTCAGAATTTTGTGGAAAACCTTTTTCTCCCAATTACCTTGAAAATATTTACCTTTGATTTGGAGAAATTCTTCTCAATACCTCGAACCCAAAGCCGTCCCTGGCTGAGTGTAGCCACGCGAAGCGGTGGCCGAGCACGCATGTCCGTGCTTAGAGACGTGAGGCTAGTGCACGACCGACCGTTGACTCACACGCGAGCTGCAGCCGCCATCACCGGACGCCAAACTCACCATGCCAGTACGTACGGCCAAACCCTGACCTTGCAGTTGGTCTCCGAATAAGTACACACCCGCGTCCCAGCGCCCCACATATGCAGCGCCAGCGAGTGTGCCACCTCTCGGGGGATAGTGCATCGACCCGTACTGTCGATTCGTTTCTTAACCATTCAACCAGTTTCTGTACCGAAATGTGTTGAGAAACCTCTTGAACCTTGTCTTTTGAACCTTGAACCGAGAGTTCCAAGTTCCACCGAACCAATGTATGAATTCTGTAAATCACTTAATTCTCGATTAAGTGAGTTTGTTGATTATTTCTTAGCCGCATGAGGGATGTCCCTTGAGCCGGCAGGAATTTGAGGTGCTGCATTGTCGAGCGGAGTCTCGAGTCTCAATTGGAGACTATGTAATCACCGTGGGATTGATGTTGGTATAAATGACTTCCTGAAGGTCGCACCCCTGAGGGATGTGGTTCACTTCGGAAATGAAGGGGAAGCTTCGGCCTCGCTATATCGGACCCTTTCAGAATCTCACATGAGTCGAAGACTTGGCCTACCGATTAGCTTTACCGCCTTTGTTGTCGGAGTGTATGACCCCGAACACGTAGTGGACATCGTCGAATTGCAGGCAGAACGAGGCCTTACCTATGAGTAGGTACCGATGTTCGTACTGGACCGAAAGGTTCATCAACTGAGAACCCGGGTAGTCGATCTCGTCGAGGTGCAATGGAACCGACACGGCAAGTCCGATGCGACTGGGGAGACTGGAACCGAGACTAGGAGGAGATAACCGAACTTCATGGTTGATGTTGTATTTTAGAGTTTGATGTTTTTAGTTTCGAATTCCGAGAACATAATTCTTTTTAAGGTGGGTAGACTGTAATGCCCCGTTTATTTGTGAAATATTTGAGATTATTTCTTTATTTATTTATTTCTTGTTATTAATTATTGCATTATTTCTATTATTGTTATTATTAAATGCCTAATTGCTATTATTATTATTATTGTTATTATTATTATTATTATTATTATTATTATTATTATTATTACTATTATTATTGTTAGTATTGTTATTATTATTATTTGTCTAAATGTTTATTATAAATAATTATTATTGTGTATTTTATATATATAATATATATAAATTCCGGTTTTATTTTGATAATCGTTCAATCGATCTGGGCTCGAGTATTCGTTAGAATAACCGAGAGACCCGAGCCCGGTTAGCCGCCCTGAACCCGGCCGGTTTCCCTCTCCCACATGATTGCTTGGGTAGAAAGTTTTCCAAAAACCCTAAGCTCACTTTATAAGATGTTCCCCGCAACTTTTCGCATAAATCTGCTCCATCATACTCTATCAGATCGAATTTTCCCGCAGCAGCCCATCGCAAAACCTGCTCTCTCCCTCTCAATTCTCTGTTTTCCCGTCACTTTAAATAAAAAAAAAAGAAGAAGATGAAACCGATCGCATAACAGAGAAGCTCTGTTTTTCTCGATCACCATCATCAACAGATCACCTGCTCACTCTCTCTCCCTTTCGGCAAATCACAGCAAAAATCCCTTTCCCTGGAATCGGCGCGCCATTCACCGACCAACGTCCATCCGTCCAAGCAGCAAGTCCCGATCATTAGCCATCATCACCATATTTCGACCTTCATCATCACCACCAATCCGGCGAGCTTGTGAACCCTTCCCGGCAAAGTTCGTGAACCAGTCTGGCGAAACCCTGCACCTCTGACGTCCGCGTCCAGCAAGTTTCGTCGAGGACTCAAATCGCCGCCTCCTTCTCTGCGTTCCCCGACGAAGTTCATCCATCGCCCTGCTCTCGGTGCGCCGGCCCCCGCGTGAACCCTCCTCCGTCCGACACACAGCAGGCCATCGCCCCCATTCTGCCAGCGTCCGACGACCTTCTTGCACTCGGGTCCTGGTCGTGTTCAGCCTCGTTCAGCGTAGCAAGTCATCGTTCTCGGTCCTGTGTTGCAGCCCGACGCTCCGTGTCGTGCTCCGGCCCCGTTCAATCCCGTTCCGTTTTTCTGAGTTTTTTCCAGGAACGGTACAATGCTCGAATTTCCCGTCACGTTAAATCATATGTATCATTTATGTTATGCAATTATTTGATGGGTTGAACGTGATTTTCAAATATGTATAAATGTATGCCTATGATTTTTTTATGTGTTCATGAAAGAATATATAATTATGTGTATAGACGAGCTCTTCGATTTTGAGAAATCGAACGAGACCTCGTCAATTCGTGATTAAGTTGTTGTGGATTGGAACCCTATAGAATCCTTGGTCTTATGGCAAAGACCTCGGGCGATTTCGTCATAAATTGAGTCTTTGATAAATTGTCGAAATTGTTTAGTGGCTGTTTTCGTAATAAAATCATGATAAATTGCTCGCTATTCCGATTGTCTTGATAAATTGTCGAAATTGTTTAGTGGCTGTTTTCGTAATAAAATCATGATAAATTGTAAGTGCTTCTGTTGATGTTATAGCTTTCGTAACAAATTCGTGATTTTATGAGGTCTGTAGCTATTTTTAAAAATTAAAATGTTCTGGTCAGATTCGTGTTAAATGCACAATAAATTGGTCCGTGGTCTAAATTTGATGAAATTTTAGTATGTTGTCTCTCTATCTGCCTTGTGTAAAATTTTTAGAATTTCTGGACTGATATTGATAGGGTAAATAATTTGTTTATGGTTTCTGCTGAAAATTGTTTTAATTATGATAAATTGATCTAATGCTGAAAAATTCTAATTTTTGGTTGAAGTGCTTGTTTTGTGATGTTTTTCTTGTTGTAAATATATTAGAATTTTTAGAGTTCTTTTAGGTTCAGTTGTGTTAAAAATACGAAAACTGCTGAATGTTGTAGCAATTTTATTAATTCTCCTATTAGGTGTTTAAAGCTGAGATTTTTCAACACTGCTATTCACATGCTGGGGCTCCTTGGTTAAAAATTTTAGAGTGTGAATCATTCTTTTGGTCTGGTTGTTAATTTATGCTCTTTTTTGCCATAAACTTGCTCGAATTTTATAAAATAGCATACTTTGAGTTTGGGGCTGAAAATTGGTGGATATACTAAGATCAAAGAGATGAATTTTTGGTTAAAATTTCAGAGACTAACTCATTTGATAACTTGACCAACTTGTTTTTGTGATTAAAAACTAGTATTTACAAATATATGGCTTTTGTAATAAAAAATGTAAATCGGCTCGCTTTATGTTTCTTTGTGTGTTTGACTTGGTCGATCTTTGATTGAGATTATGTGAACTCCCATGTGTATTTGTTTGAGTCTTAGTGTCGAGTCTAAGTGTTCAACGTCCACAGGATTTCACGAACAACTTAGTCGAATCAAGTTCGACTAAGAATGATTGTGTTTTCCGTTTAAGTCAAATGGATGTTGATTTTAGCATCTGGACTTAATGTAGGTGTTTGAGGAGTCGTGCCCTCGACTTACCGACATGTTTGTGTGCCTTTTCTTCCAATTTATCCAGGTGGGTGTTGTTCAAAATTGTCTATGCCTTGAATGGTAATTGCTTTATTTATGTGGGTATGATCAATGTACGCATGTGAACATGTAACCTTTGATTAGAGCTGTGTCGGTCGTCGAACGGTTATCCCTGTAGCTATAGAACATACCCCACAAGGGTAATCTCCACGTTTGTCCTTTGCTAAGAACCACGTCACCTGTAAGACCTTGGCAATGTGCCCTGGCCGGTGATGGATATCCTGTCCAAGCACTAGGTGTGTGCTGTGACGGTTGAGCCTCCTGCTGTTTGGGCACCCCATTTATGTTCGCCGAAAGGCATACGAGCAGCAGTCTATTGTTATAGGTGTGCACATGAGAATACGTTGGTTAGGAGATGGGATGTTTATTGATTATGTTCATACTGCGACTATGCCATTTAATTTCTCGTATATTATTGTTGTTCATGTGCATAGTAGTGAGCACTACTATGGATGCAGGTTAAGCAAGTGTTGGCTGACGAGAGAAAAGACGAGTGGTGTTGTTCTTTGACTGACTTCATTGCTAGTAGACTTGGATTTATTTATGCTTATTTATGACTTGGGAACTTTGGTATTTATGATTTATGACTTTGGAATTTTTGGAACTTTGAATTTGGGAGATGTTCCCTTATGAATAATTTTGATAAAACTGGGATTTATGAAAACAGTGGATTTATGATTTATGAATTATGCAAGTATGATTTATGTTATTTATGTGATTTAGTTCGAGTAGCGCCACTGATTTATGAAAAGATTATGAAAAATTTTAAGTTGACTTTTTGAAAAGTCCTTGACTTTTGTCAAATAAAAGTGGGGCGTTACATGCGGCTAGCGATAGATGTGCAAAGAAGTAAGGTTATTTGTTGTGATAGAAGATGAGACATGTTGCGATTATTTTGTGTTCATGTTGCGACCATACCATCTTAACATGTTATTATTGTATATGTGCATAGTGGTGAGCACTACATTTCATTTTGTGCTCACTCCCACATGCTCTTCATGGATGCAGGTTAAGAAGCTGTCGGGTGACGAGGAAAGATGAGTGGGCCGGTCTATCTATTATGTCTTATTATGCTTCCGCTTTCGAATTATTGCATGGTCTTTATGAACCTTGTTTTGGGTTGAGACCTGATGATATGTTTTTGTAACTCGTGTTTTGAGAATGTTGGATTTGGAATATTTTGATGAACCTATTTTGGATTGGTTATCATGTTGCCTTGTTATTTCATGTTATTGTGTTTGAGCTGAATAACTTGTGAGTTATGTTGAAAATCGGGTTAATGAAAACCATGTGAAAAATCGGGTAATGAATCCTCGTACGACCTGATATGACTTGGTCGATGTTAAATGTTTGAATAATGCCCATGTTTTCGAGAATAAGTTCGAAAAATTATTTACTGATTTTTGGAAAGCCATGGATTTTCGTTAAATCAAAGTGGGTTGTTACAAAACCCTTGAAGAGTGTTTGTGATATTCACATTAATGAAAGAGATCTGAAGGGAGAGTGGGATGCTCTCCTGAAGGTTCAATTCCCAGTGAAACTGCTTCCGCGTTTGTTTGAATCGTCGCTTAGTTATGTTTAAATTAATTTATACGGAACTCTGGATACTTGGTGTACGAGTATCAAACTCCAATTGGCACCAGAGCAGGTTTTCGTTTGAATTACGAAAGATCTAAGGACTTGTGTTACTAGGCAATCATGAATCAAGAAAGTGGATCGATGTCTAGGCCTCCGCAATTGGATGGTTCCAACTACTCGTATTAGAAATCTATGATGACGATCTTTCTAAGATCACTGGAAAAGGTGCGTGAGAAAGTGTTGAAAAAGGATGGGAGCACCCTGTCATGGCAGCAGCACCTGATCAAGGAAAAGGCCCTGATCAAGGAAAAGGAACTATGACGACCACGGTTCTCAAACCAAAAGATAACTGGACAGATGCAGAGAAGCTTTAAGAAGAAGCTAACTACCGTGCCTTGTATGCAATCATGATGGCAGTGGATTAGACAAGACACAAGATGATAGTTCAATGGAAGACTGCAAAAGATGCTTGGCGGATTCTACAGCGTCAATTTGAAAGTTCAACGGCTGTCAAGGCATCTAGACTGCAATGGGTGACTCTTGAATTTGATGAAATCAGGATGCGAGATGAAGAAACAATTGACATTTACTACGACAGATTCTGTGATCTGGTGAATCAAAGTGCTATGCTTGGAGAAGAAGTCTCTGAGAATCGTCAAGTTCAAAAGATTATGAGAACAGTTGCTCCTAGGTTCCGAGAAAAAATTACAGCCCTTGAGAGTTTCCAAAGAATTGTACCTCTGGATGTTGATGAACTCCTCGGTGAGCTCAGGACATTTGAAATCAACAACAATTTTAACAAAGTCAAAAGTAAGGGACTGACTCTCAAAGTTGCTGTAGTTGAAGAAAAAGTAGATAGCGAAGACGATGAAGGTCCAATGGCTGACGATAGCAAGCTAAAAGAGGCTCTTGCACTAAGTGCGAGAAACTATGGAAAGATGAGTCAAAGGTTGTAAAAAAATAAGTTTGTCGGAAGAAAGGCAACAATTCTAGTAAGAATTCATTTCAAGAAAAGAAGAGTAGCATGCCGTTCTCGAAACCTGACTCACAGCGAGTTGAAAAGGACCAATGCAAGGAGTGTCGTGGTTTTGGGCACTTTCAGTATGAGTGTGCTAATCTGAAGAAGAAGAACATGTCTCTAAAGGTAATATGGGAAGATTCAGATGATGAGGGCACAGACGAACCTCCTTCGCACACGAGTAATATGGCGATCCACTCCTTTGTAAAAAAGTTCATGTGTCTCACCACATCGCATGTTCCAACCAAGTTTGAAGAAAGCTTGAGAGAGGCTGAAGTATGTGAAGACGAAGCATACCAGAACTTGTGTGTTGATCCAGTACACTTGCTTGCGATGAAGAAATATGCCCAGGCATCTGAAGCTAAGCAGAAGCTTCAGAGTGAAGTGTTTAGACTGACAAGAGCCAATAAGATGCTGAGCGAACAAGCCTCCCCATTGACTGTTTCAAAAGCGTGTGAATTAGATACTGCAAAGGCTCGATTGTTCATTCTTGAAAGCAGTGTCAAACTTGCCAAACAAGATGGATTGGAAAAGGCACAGACCATTGAATGCTTGACGAATGAATTATTCTCTACTCAAAAACTTCTAACCGAGTGAAACAAGGAGATCTTGAAGCTGAAAACTGAGGTTGATCGACTTATGAATGATCATATCAGCATGGAAAGCAAACTAAGAGCAAAGACTGCCGAAATGAATCGCACTGCCGAAGCGGTTCGGAAACTGAACAAAGGGAAAGCTGATCTAAATGAACTCCTTTCTTTGGGTAGGCAACATGGTGATCTTACCAGAATTGGGTACAATGACAAAGTGGATAAACCTGAATCCTCTTTTGAAGCTTGCAAAAACAAACATACAGGCCTTGGTTTCGCGGAGATGTCTGGAGTTGGAGGTATAAGTCTTCACGGAAAACCATCTCGGAACTTGTTTGGCAGGTTTGTAAAAAGCACTATGAGTAAATCTTCCTCTCCTAAATCTCCTGTGAATGTTCATTTACATGCTCAAGAACCTGCTACTAAATCTCATCGTAAGTTTGTTCCCACCTGTCATTACTCTGTAACTGGTCACATAAGACCCAAATGTTATAAAATACAACATGATTTGTTATCAGGTAGATTTTTAACTGGAATCATTCAGGTGTTTCATTGAGAGTTCGTACTGTGAGTTCCCCAAAAGTTCTCTCTAAAAATCGTCAAGTATGGGTTGCAAAAGAAAACCTTTAACAGTCTCGCTTCAGTAGTTTTTTTTAGAACTTCACTTAAAGGGAAATGGTATCTTGATAGTGGGTGTTCTAGACATATGACTGGAGAACCAACATAATTGTTGAATATTCAAACCGGTTCAAATAGAAATGTCACTTTTGGTGATGGTGTAAGTAATAGAGTTATTGGAACATGTTGCTTGAATTTGGGTGGTTTACCTAGATTAACTGATGTGCTTCTTGTAGATGAACTGAAGGCAAATCTCTTAAGTGTTAGTCAACTTTGTGATCAAGGTCTTAGTGTCAGTTTTTCGTGTGATGAGTGTTATGTGAAAAACAGAGAAGGTACATGTGTTCTTACTGGTTCTCGTTCTACTGACAATTGCTATCTTGTTGACTTCAATTAAAAATGTTTTCTAGCAAATGTTAGTGAATATGAGATCTGGCACCAATGCTTAGGTCATATTGAATACTCTCACTTGGTCAAGTTGTCTAATGTAGGTGTGGTCAGGGGTTTCCCGAAAATCTCTATGAAGGAACAACCAGTCTGTGAACCATGTCAACTGGGTAAGCAAACTCGTGCACCTCATAAGGCACTAAACCACATTGCATCTAAACAAATCCTAGACCTTCTCAAATGGATCTGATGGGTCCCATTCAGGTTGAGAGCTACCAAGGTAAACAATGTATTTTTGTGTGCGTAGATGATATCTCTTGATATACATGGGTTGATTTCTTGCGAGAAAAGTCTGACATATTCTCTGCTTTTAAGTCACTTTATCTGAAGCTTCAAAATGAAAAAGGTTTTTTCATTATAAGCATTTGGAGTGACCACGGCGAAAATTTGAAAATTTTGAGTTTGCTAACTTTTGTGACTCACTGGGTATTCTACATGGGTTTTCTGCTCCTAAGACCCCACAGCAGAATGGAGTTGTGGAAAGGAAGAATCCCACTCTTCAAAAAATGGCCAGGGTTATGTTAAACTCCAAGAAAATTTCTCATAGATGGTGGGCAGAGGCAATCAATACATCTTGCTATCTCGTGAATCGAGTGTACCTTCGTCGAGGTATTGGTCTGTCATCATATGAAATTTGGAAAGGTAAGAGTCCTAACCTTAGCCATTTTTATATTTTTGGTTGTAAATGCTTCATTTATAATGATCGTGAACAACTTGGGAAATTCAATGCAAAATCGGATGTAGGGTTCTTTCTTGGTTACTCTAACATCAGTCGAGCATACCGTGTTTACAATACAAGTACCTCCACTGTAATAGAGTCCATGAATGTGACCTTTGACGAGAAAACCTCCCATGTTGGTTCATCAGTGTCCTTTAATCCTTGTGAAAGTGTTGAGAATCTGCATGATACTCAAGATGTTAACAGTTCTATAGACAGTGAGACTCATGAACGTTTGGTTGGGGCTGAAGATTCAGAAGAAACTCCGACTGAGTATCTTGTACCTGCTACACTTGGAAGTCTAGCACAACCTAAGCGTGATCCCCCCTAAGGGTCCAGAAAGACCATCCATCCGAACGGGTCATTGGTGACCTCAACGAGAGAGTGACTAGGAACTCAAGGAATTCAATCAAAGAACTCATGGGGGTTTCTCACTTTTCTTGCTACACATCCTTGATTGAACCCAAGAATGCCAAAGAAGCTTTGAAAGATGAGTGCTAGATCTTGGCAATGCAAGAGGAACTGGAGCAGTTCTATAGAAATGATGTTTGGGAGCTTGTGCCTGAACCTTCGTCAGGAAACGTTATTAGAACCAAGTGGATCTTCAAGAACAAAACTGATGAGTTTGGGAATGTGACATGCAACAAGGCGAGATTGGTTGCTCAAGTCTACACTCAGACTCAAGGGATTGATTTCGATGAAACCTTTGCCCCAGTTGCAAGACTAGAATCGATACATATATTTTTGTCTATTGCATGTCTAGTGAAGTTCATTGTTTACCAGATGGACGTGAAGTCAGCCTTTATAAATGGTATTCTGCATGAAGAAGCGTACGTGAAACAACCTGAAGGGTTCAAGGATCCAAAAAATCCAAATCACGTTTACAGAATCAAGAAAGCTTGTATGGTCTAAAGCAGGCGCCTCGTGCGTGGTATGAGCATCTTACCATGTACCTTCTGGGGAAAGGATTTAAAAGAGGGGGAGTAGATCAGAAATTCTTTGCTCTCCGAACTAATTAAGACCTTCTGGCAGTTCAGATCTATGTGGACGACATCATTTTTGGGTTAACCTCCAAGAAGCTAGTCAATCATTTTGTTAAACTTATGTCGTCCGAATTTGAGATGACTCTTGTAGGTGAGATTTCATACTTCCTCCGCTTCCAGGTAAAACAAGGTTATTGCGAAGCTGACTGGGCTGGAAATCTTGATGATAGGAAAAGCACTTCTGGCGGTTGCTTCTATATAGGAGCAAATTAGGTGCCTTGGTTCTGTAAGAAGCAAAACTGCATCTCACTCTCCACTGCAGAAGCTGAGTACATTGCTGCTGGAAGCTGTTGTTCACAGCTGGTCTGGATGAAACAAATCTTACATGAGTATGGTATGAACGCTCATTCGGCTCAACTTCTGTGACAACACTAGTGCTATAAAATTTCGAAAAATCCTGTCCAACATTCTCGTACCAAACATATTGACATTCGCTATCATTTTATTCAGAATTTGGTAGAAGATGGAATTATTGTGTTGGATCATGTACCTACAGATGATCAGCTTGCTGATATTTTTACAAAAGCACTTGATACGAAACGTTTTCTATCACTAAGGAAATCTTTAGGAATATGTGTTACATAATATCTATGCATAAGTGTCAGTTGCATTTATATATATGTTAGAGTCTCATATATGAATTCTTCTGCATTTAGGCATTATAGTGTGTAGGTTCATCCCTAGAAACATCTTTGAATTATTTATTGTTGGATTTGTTGATTGATGGTCTGTGGATTGTAACTGGTCAGTTTAGGGGAGCTCGGCATAATGATCATTTAAATCTACTTGTAAGAGCTGCTCTCGTGAAAATAAGCATCGGGCAACTATCACATGAGGTGTTTCCTTGATCACCTGTGAAAAGAGTTACATGCTTAATACTAGTCGAGGTGTGATAGCTACAGGTAATTATTCCTATGAATAAAGGTTCATTGGTGAAATAAGGTTGGCCATCATCATTATATCTTCTCAGCATGTTCTAAATAAAACTTTTTGCGGGATGATTTACACCTCAAGTAATGGGCTTGACATTGGCGTATAGTTGATGTTAGTTAGTGAATTGGTGTGGAAGTTCATAGAATGAAGTAAGTTCATCATAAGTATTGGGGCTGAATTGCTAACGAAAATTTCGTTCTTTGCTAAGAGAAAGTGATGAATGAACTTATATTAATTCCGTGTTATATAAAAGTTGGAGTTATAAGGGCTGAGTCGTACTTAAAAAGAATCTGGTTCTCTTCATTTTTGTTTAGTGTCGAGCTTTATTCAAATTGTCTTGGAAAGATTTGTGGATTATTCGATTAGTGAATATATCAATATTGCATGATTATAAGTTTCTTGGGTATTGCATGATAAATATCTTATTTAGGCATGTGCATCAAATTTCCCATGTGATTGATTCAGTTTCTAAAAGTGCTTAACTTATTTTTGGTATATTATTCTGATCATATTTTAGTCTGAAATTTTATATCGTATATATGGTAGCTGTGTCAAAAAATTTTGGTAAGTGGATATTTGTTTTGGAGGGAACAGTTTAATTTTTGCATTAAGTGTTAGTCAAGTTTAGAATTTCAAATCTTTGAGCCGAACCGTCTTGCAACTTACCTCGGTAACCGCAATTTCAATTTTCTATATCTATCATATCACCTTTGTGCATCTCTCTCATATCAATCGGAACTCCTAATTTTTTTATTCTCTCTAAAATTCTCTAACCTTCCATATCTGTGTGAAGCCTTATTTCATAATCATGCCTAAATCTAAGGAAGGTACCGTGAAGCCGAAGAAGAATGTTCCTCCACCTTCTCGGTGTTCAACTCGTCAAAGCCAAAGAACTGAAACTCCACCAAACCCTACTACTTCTGATATGACAACCGATAAAGTTCAACCCGCTGAACAAGTCGCATCTAGGGTTTCACCGAGTCCTAAGAAGTCCTCCACAACCAAAGATGTTCAACCCGATGTTTCCGGTACCAGCAAGAAAGGTGGAAAAGGATCTCCTTCTGTCGCAAAATCTCTGAAGAAACGGAAAAAGGGTCCAACACCTTCTGGAGAAAAACCAAAAAAGGCGAAAAAGGCCATTCATGTTCCTGCAACTTCAACTGATGTTGCTGCTATTTCCAAGTCCAGTGGAGAATCCTCTACAGGTTCTGATATTGACTCTACAGCAAAAGAAATTGATAATTATGATGGTGAACCTGAAAAATCCGACAACAAGGTTGCTGCTGACAAGGAAAGTTCTCCTGCTATTGAAAAGAAGACAGTCGATCATGCTAAAGGTGACGATCCAAATAGTCCTCTTGATATTGGTAACGCTTTCTCCCGCAAATATTACACTCCTATGTCTGAAACTTGCTTTTCTGGTACATTTTCTCAAATGAAATTCCGTCCTGATAGGACGATTGTTAGTGAGCACTTTGAACAACTTGGTTTGCTCGAACTATTGAAAAAGGTAGGTCTTGAAGGTTATGTGACGTCTCTTGGTAAATATTGCCCTCAAAATATT
Organism: Striga hermonthica; assembly: GCA_902706635.1. Taxonomy (NCBI): domain Eukaryota; kingdom Viridiplantae; phylum Streptophyta; class Magnoliopsida; order Lamiales; family Orobanchaceae; genus Striga; species Striga hermonthica. Next base: position 4,307,386 of record CACSLK010019758.1, read on the forward strand.
ACTGGATTTTATTCGAACTTGACTACATCTGTTTCTGACCCTAGTTCCATGAAGTTTCAAAAAGTATTTGTTCGGAATAGTATCATTCTATTTTCTCCGTCTGTTGTTAACTATGTGCTTGGATTGACTGAAAGTTCCTCTCTCTCTCTCTCCACTCTCTGATGATCTCGATGGGTTGCTCACACTCTGACTGGTGGAAAATTGAATAAGTGGCTTACTCCCAAACTCTTTGTCAAGAGTCTTACTCTGCCTGCAAATGCTCTACAGAAAATGGGAGTGTCGAACTGGACACCGACCTCTCACAAACAGTTTGTGACTCCTACTCAGGCTCGAGTTATATACCGCATTCTCAATGGTGTGCCATTTGATGTTAGTTTTGTAATTTTGATGTTGTGGTGTCGTTTGCTGAGATCTCCCAGCCCCACAAATTGTTGCTTTATCCGTCTACCATTTTTGCTGTTCTTTTCAAGGCTGGTGTCTAAATGGACCCTCGTCTGGGTGATAATTTCTTCCCTACGCTCAAACCTCTTGCCCTTGCTGGTGTTAAGTTTGCACCTCCACGCCCATCTCTTGTCAAAGCCTCTGACGCTCCTTCTCACCTGTGCGGATTCTTGAACCAACAAGTGGCTGTCCTTTCTGGGCTTGAAAAGAAGCTTGCTGATCAACGAAGGTACTATAAGGAGGTGCTAGGCGCATTCAAGTCACGAGCCCCTTTGGTATCTAAATCGAAAAAGAGGAGATAAAGAAAGCTGTCGGAAAGGGGGAGATTAAGAAGAAGGCCGTTGTTGCTGCTGGGAAGAAGAAGGTACTTACCAAGGGAGAGAAGTCAAGGACTGTTGTTGAGGGAGAGAAGGCAAAGGCTTCTGCTGACGTAACCGCTAAAAAGAAAGAAAAAGTCGTTATTACCAAGGACAAGGGAAAAAATAAGGTTGTGGAAGAGGACGAAGGTTCTGATGAATTAGATGACGAAGAAGTAGACTATGATACTGAGAATGAAGAAGAGGAGGTGGCTTCTGAAGAAGAGACCGAGGATGGTACTGAAGAAGGATATATATTTTATTCATGCAGGTTCAAGGAAATAGTTTTCGATTTATCTGCCAAAGGGGGAGATTGTAAGTTCTGAAAATTGGCAGTAAATCGATGAACCTTCTAGTGTTCACAGGATTCAGAAATGCACGAGAATATTTAAGGGAAGTTGTTTTAGTTTGATTGAAAGCTTTGTTTATTTATTATTATTAATTAATAATAATAAGTCTTTTATTATGACAGGTCTATAGGAATTAGCTCGGATTTAGTTACCATAATTACGAGGAAGAGATCGCATCCTTAAGGAAGGAAGGACTTACCTTGTGAGCATCTTTACTTGGACGGAAATTTAAAGAAGAAGACTTACCAAATGAAGCATGAGGATAAAGGAGGACAAGACGCATGTAGAGGATGACTTTTGCACCTCTGATTTTATTTGTTCTAAGTTTTTTGTGTTATTTGAGAGAAGTGAGAATTGATATATACTTTATTTTGTGTGAGTGTGTAACAGAGTGTTCGGAGGTTCATTCTGAGATAGTTTGAGGGTTTTGAACTAGAAAACCCACAAGGGATTTGTGGTCCGATAAGTAGTTGTGTGAATCATTGTTCAAGTAGAGTGTAGAGAGAGTCTATACTGTAAAACCTTGAATAGTGTTTGTGATATTTACATTAATGAAAGAGATCTGCAGGAAGAGTGGGACGCTCTTCTTAAGGTTCAATTCCCAGTGAAACTGCTTCCGCGTTTGTTTGAATCTTTGCTTAGGTCTGTTTTAATTAATTTATATGCAACTCTGGATACTTGGTGTACGAGTATCAATGTAGCACCCCATTCGATTTATAGAGTTTCTTGGATTATTCTATTTATCGAATTTTATTTACGAGATTATATTAATTGCTCCTTTTATTTGTCTGCTTGATATAATATTGTTATGTGGCTAATCTATGTGATTATTATGTGTTTATATATTATTTATGTGTATTAGAATTATTAGGATTTATTCGTTTTGAAATTTTAAATTGTTTCGGCGATTTTCAGTTTAATCGCGTAAGCCGAATTTAAATCCTTTTAGATTCATTTTCGAGCCATTTCGACCCGAACCTCGAACACTTTCTTCTCGACCCATTGCTGGACATTTTTAGTCCATTTAGCCCTTGAAAACCAAATCTATGTGCTTATGGTGAACAATTTGTGCCTTAGACATAATTCCCCTCTTTTTGATTTGAATTCAAATAAATGGCATATCATTTTTGGTAAGTCTTTGAGCCACATCACCAGCCTTGTTCCACATGTTTTTAGACCCCTAAAAACCAGGTAATTGATGCTCTTAATAAGACAATAAATCATGAGCAATTGAATTGACCTATTTATGCTAAACTTCCTCTCTTTTGCCTTATTCTTTCACACGTTTCTTTGGCTCACACCTTCTTCAAAAATTCTGAATTTCATCTCCTCCCTAAGTCCCCCCAACGAGCAGTGTAACCCTTGAGAGAAATTCCATCACCATAATCCTCTTATCGCCACCCATCTTCTCGACCCCATCGTCGTCGCCCGCGTGCGTGCAAGACCATCCCTGGCCCCGCTACTTTCATGTGAAACCCCCTCAGCGATCAACCCTCAAAGATGAGACCACTCGAGTACAGAAACCAAGCAATCCTTGGACTCCGTCCGTCATCCCCCGATCACCGAAGTTCAGCCCCGAAGCCCCGCGCGAGCCGAGTGCACCGCCGAACGCCTCCTCGTCTCCTTCTTGACCAGTTTTCACGTCTCCCCTTCGGAGTACGGTAATGGGTGGCTTCTTTGGACCTCTTATATATGTATATTAATGGGTGATTATGTTGCTGCTATGGGTTCATTAGGTATAAAAGGGTTGTTTATAAACATTGAGATTCATTGACGAGATTTCATTTTGAATTGCATCATTTTACTGCTCTGTTGTACCTCAATTTTAGCCCTCAGAAAATTGTTATTTGATATTGTGCCTTTCTAATAAAATGTAGTTTGATCAGTTGGATTTCTCCGAACTTTGGAATCATGTGATTCTGACTTGAAATGAATGAGTTATGATTTTTACAAAAATGTCGCGTGTACAGTATTTTTTTAGAAAACCCGGCAGCATATTATGTTAGATGTTTAACCCGACTGTTGCATCTTAATGTGCTCAAACTGAAAAGTGTTCTGCATGTGAATTGTAGTATTTCTAGTTAGGGTTCAGTGTGTTTTGGAATTTTACAATTCGGAGTTGATTTGTATTTGTTATGATTTTTGAAATTGAACACGCATGCTATTTTTGTAAATCCAGGCAGGTTTGGTGATTATGATGTTATGCTGATTTTGATGATCCTAATGTGGCTATATGAAAATGTGATCTGCATAAAACATGTAGTACATGTTATAAGCTTTCATTAGGAGTTAAAATCTTGCAATTTGGTGTTTTGGTTGATTTTATATGATTTTTCTAAGTTGAATTTATGCCCAGAATTTTGAAGCAGTGGCTGTGTATAAGCATGGGATGTATGCTCTGAAATAAGGTCCTTAACCTGATTATATGTAAAAATTCTCTTCATGAAAGTTGTAGATTCCCTTGTGTAGTTTCTTCAAGATTTGAGTTTGTATGAGTTGGATTTCTATAACTTGAGTTATTGTTGTTTTAATGAAGTGCTGTAAGTTGATAAATGGTTATTCTGGCAGATTTTTTTTTTTTTTTTTTTAAGAGAAAAGAACTATGTATATAATGGCCCAACTGGGGCTAAAGAAGTCAATGTTCTACATCCAAGTCGCAAATAGATAGAGCAACATCAAAAGCAGAGAAAATTCTGGCAGATTTCTTGACCTAAGTGTTTTGTGCTTAAACTCAGCTTTAAAGTTATTGTTGGCTTAAGTGATCAACATGAAAGTTGTGGATATATGTGTTAGCTACGTACTGGTTTTATAATCACTTGAATAGCTCCTGTTATCTTAGAAATACTGAGACTATATGAGTTGTTCATTTTCATTTCTGGACTGCAGCTATGTTTTTTGTTGATGCTGAATTATCTATGTGACGATGCCAGAATTTGTTAAAGTTGTCTTCATGAAAATTGTAGATTTATTCTTATCTTCTTATGAGTACCTGATTCATATTTTTAACATAACTATAGCTCGAGTTATCCTCAAAATGATGTTACCGTGTTGGAATGTTTTGACTGCACCCTTATGTTGAATGTTTGTTGATTTAACATGTAGACAATGACCTCGTCTAATTTTAAGTTGTTCATAAGAATTGTAGACGCATGTCTTACGGTGCTATTTGAACTTGAATTATGTTCATATGAATTAAGTGTTGATATTTAGGTTGATTTTTAAAAAAATACTGCCCGGGTTAAGTTTTGAAAAAACTTGTGTTATGTGTTCGGAAATGATGAGTTCGTTGTACATACATGCTTTTTATGAACTATGTGTCTAAGTTGTTTCGCATGAGGGTAGTTATAAGTTTTCGGGTGTTGAATAGTTATTTATAGGACAATTTTGTATAATGTAGGTGTTTGACGAGCTATGTTCTCGCCCTACTTTCTCCCCCAATTTTCTGTGACTTCTTTTCTCCGGATACCAGGTGGGTTTACTTATAAAATTGTCTATGCCTTGAATTGTGAAATTTGTTTACCTACTTGGGTATGATCTAAGTATGAAATGTGAATATGTAACTTTCGGCGTGAGCCGAACTGGCCGTCGAACGGAATCCCGTTAGTGATAGAACGTACCCCGAGTGGGTAATCTCCTCTTTGTACTTCACAAGGACCTTGGCATGAGCCTTGGCCGGTGATGGACTTCCTTCCTAAAACCATCGGGGTTGGCATACTTGTCTAATACCCTCGGGAATGACAATGGATTTCCCATCTAAAACCCTCGGGGTTGACGGATGACTCTCCTACTTTGGCAACGTTAGAGTTCCCAAGGGGAGACGATACGTGGACCAAATGTAGTCTATTCTGATAGGTGTGCACATGAGACTGATTATTGATTATTGATAGGAGATGGGACGATTATTGATTCGTATACATGCTGCGACATACCTTTACTGTTTATGATTAATGAATGTTAATTATTGCATAGAGGTGAACACCTCGATTTTTCAATTGTGCTCACTCCCATCTGCTCTTCATGGATGCAGGTTAGTTTAGACGAGAATGGCGGAGGGATACGAGTGATGGTCTTAATAACTGATATTGCTTCCGCCTTTGAAAACTGAACATTGATATTATTGCTTTCATTATTATTGAATATTGGATTATTGTTTTCTTTAGTATTGATTATTGAATTATTGATAGGGACTGTATTCCCTAGGATATTGAATTATTGAAATGCTTGGATAGTATTATTGATTATTGAGATTTTTAATAGTGATGAATGAGGATTGATGATTGATTGAGTATTGAAAAATTGGTTAAGTATTGAAGTTCGTTTTGAAAATGAGTAGCGCTTCAATTGTATTTGTTGGGTTCTGTTAGGAACGTCAAACAACATGCACAGTATTGAACTTTATCGAAATAAATCCTAACGCAGCGGAATCTATAGTTAGGATATGGACGTCCACCTTTTCAAATTTTTTGCCGACTCTGAGACGATGTAGAGTACCGTTGATGAAGTTCGTCTGAACACCACAACCTAATGGGCGGATAGGTTTGGCCTTTAGTTGATTCTA
>CACSLK010019758.1:4329076-4361765 GCA_902706635.1 Striga hermonthica
AAAAAAAAAAAAAAAAAAAAAAAACCAAAAGCAAGCACTTAACAACTAACAAAAGATCACATCCCTTTCATCATCACACAAAGAGCTTCTGCATAAAAACATAATGCATGCGGGTTTTATCTCTTAGAACTTGCTTTTCCTATGCCATCTCGATCTTCAACACCTTCTTCACGGTTTTTTGGCTCTTCCACCAAGAAAGCCCGAATAATCCTATAGAAAGGTAGAAAAAATGAGTTATCCGTCCATTTCATCACTATACAGAAATTTCCTAAGTCCTCTCAACGAGAAGCATAACCCTCGAGAGAAATTTCATCACCATAATCCTCTCATCGCCACCCATCTTCTCGGCCCCATTGTCGTTGCCCGTGTGCGCGGAAGACCATCCCCGCCCCCACTGCTTTCGTGTGAAACCCCCTCAGCGATCAACCCTCGAAGACGAGACCACCCGAGTACAGAACAAAGCGATCCCCGGCCTCCGTCCGTCGTCCCCCGATCACCGAAGTTCAGCCCCGAAGCCCCGCGCAAGCCGAGTGCACCTGATGCGAATGTGGCTAGGCAGCTCAAGAATGTCGCAAGTCGCGCCTATCATGCACGAAGGAGGCTATCACAAGAGACGGACGAGGCGCACGCTATTGAGAAGGACGCGCGCGAGGTGCGCGAGAATGGCCAGCTAACGGGCGAAGATGATCGCGCGCGAGACGGGCGAACGGACTCCAGCTGGCATAGGCGTGCGACAAGCGCGGGCGATAGGCGAGGACGCGCGGGTGACGGCCATAGCAGGTGCGAGCGCGAGGAAGTCGCGCAGCAGGGAGGCACGCGCACACCAGGCCTGTGAGGCCTCATGCCTCGAGGCATGCGGCAAGACGGACGAAGGCCACGCGCGAGGTTAGGTGTCCGAGTGCGGGAACGCGCGCGATGCGCGCGACGGGGCTGGACGCGCGGTAGAAGGACAGCGCGACCCTAGTCCATGAGGACTAGGGCAAGGCGCGCGGGCGGCTGGGTCTTAGGCGGTCGGATGAGGCGGCCGAGAGTTATGCTTGGAGTGCAAGCCAAGCTATTTAGTTACTTACCTTATTGATCTACTCGAGGACGTGGGTTGAGCACGTCGAGCATCTGCAAGTAGTGCTCGAAAATTTTGGAGGCCAATTCGTTCCACATCAAGCCATCCAAATGCTCGTTCGGACAGGAGATGGTCGAGTACCTCGACCACTTTCTCTCACATGAAAGCGTGAAGGTCGATCCAAGGAAAATCGAGGCTGTGGTTGACTGGCCTAAGCCAACGATCCTCACGCAGCTACGAGGATTCTTAGGGCTCACCGGATACTACCAGAAGTTCGTGAAGGATTATGGGACCATCGCCAAGTCGTTAACTGAGATGACTAAGAAGGGCGGGTTCAATTGGACCGAGGCAAGCGAGGAAGCATTCGAGAATCTGAAGCGCGCAATGACCACGACGCCAGTGCTCGCAATGCCAAGGTTCAATGTCTTGTTCGAGGTTCATACAGGAGCAAGTGACATAGGAATATGAGTTGTGTTAGTGCAGTAAGGGCGACCATTGGCCTTTCTCAGCAAGGCACTGGGCACAACTCGACTAAGGCTGTTTGTGTACGTGAAGTAAATACTAGTGGTTGTGGAAGCTGTAAGATGCTGGAGGCCCTACCTATTGGGGCGACGTTTTCAGATTGTGACCGACCAGCAGCCGCTTAAGCACCTACTTGAGCAAAAGGATCGTGACGTCCGAGAAGCAGAAGTTTGTCTCGAAGCTTATGGGGTTTGACGTCGAGATAGTCTACCGGCCGGGCCGACAAAACGCTGTGGCCGATGCACTCTCCCGACAAACGGATGTGGCCGAGCTTGCAGCCATCACCGGGCCAACATGGGCTATTTGGGAGGAAGTTAGGAAGGCGCAGGAGGATGATCCACATTGCAAGGAGGTGCGACAAAGGATCGAGGGGAGCGACAATGTCGCCGCCGACTACGAGCAGCACAACGGCCTATTACTCCAACGACGTCAAGTATTCGTTCCCAACAGTGGACAGTTACGCGAGAGGATCATGCAGCACTTCCACGATTCAAAAATTGGAGGACACTCGGGAGTCTACTGCACGTGGATGAGGATGGCCAATACTTTCTTTTGGCCAGGGCAGTAGGGCACGGTCCGAGATTATGTCGCGTAATGCGATGAATGCCAACACACTAAGGCCAACGCAAGGCGACCGAGCGGGCTGCTGCAACCATTGCTGGTACCCGAGGCGATTTGGGAAGATATCACTATGGACTTCATTGAAGGGCTGCCGATCTCCAATGGATTCAACGGTGTCATGGTCGTTGTGGATCGACTTACGAAGTACGCTCATTTCATACCCATCACTCATCCCTATACGGCGAAGTCCATCACCAAGCTATTCACTGAGTATGTGATGAAATTGCATGGAGCACCACGATCGATTGTCTCCGACCGAGACCAGATCTTCACGAGCAGCTTTTGGTCTGAATTCTTCAAGCTGCAAGGGACCAAGTTGTCGATGAGCTCAGCGTATCACCCACAGACGGATGGGCAAACCGAGGTAACTAACTGAACCCTTTAACAATACTTGAGGTGCTATGTGCATCAATTTCTGAAGAAGTGGAAGAATTGGCTGAGTATTGGTACAACACGACGTATCATGGTTCGACCAAGATGACACCGTTCGAGCTAGTATATGGGCGTAAACCGCCAACCCTCGTCAACTACTCGAAAGGTGGTGCGATTAATGATGAGGTAGGTCGAGAGCTAGAGGAGGGAGACTTGATGTTGCGAAAGTTAAAGAAAAATCTCAAAGGCTCGATCAACCGTACGAAGGCTTTCGCGGATGGCAAAAGGCTAGAGGAAAGTTTTGAGCCGGGCGACTTTGTTGACATGAAACTACGGCCGTTTAGGCAGCAAACGACTACGCAGAGGGCAGCAACCAAGCTAGGGGTACGCTATTATGGGCCTTTCCAGATTCTGAAGCGCATAGGCCAAGTGGCTTATCGCCTAGAGTTACCGGAGAGTTCACAAATACATCTAGTCATACATGTCTCTTAGCTCAAGAGAAGTCTAGGCGAAGCACAGAAGTGGTGTGAGGAACAACCGGTGACCGCGGCCGATGGAAGGGTCATAGTGAGACCAAGATGTGCGATTGAGTATCGCCAAGTGATGAATGTGAGTCGCTACCATTGGGAAGTATTAGTTGAGTGGAAAGAGTTTCCATCGGAGGAGGCCAAATGGCAAGACTTAGATGAGATGCGCGATCAATTCTTGGATTTCGTCCTTGAGGACAAGGAAGCACTTGAAGGGGACGGGAATGACGCGAATGTGGCTAGGCAGCTCAAGAATGCCGCGAGTCGCGCCTATCACGCATGAAGGAGGCTAACACGAGAGACGGGCGAGGCGCATGCCCTTGAGCAGGACGAGCGCGAGGTGTGCGAGAATGGCCAGCTAACGGGCGAAGATGATCGCGCGCGGCTGGCGCACGAGATGGGTGAACGGACACCAGCTGGCGTAGACGTGCGACAAGTGAGGGCGATAGGCGAGGATGCACGGGTGACGGCCACAGTAGGTGCGGGCGCGAGGAAGTCGCGCAACGGGAGGCACGCGCACACCAGGCATGCGGCAAGACGGATGAAGGCCACGCGCGCGGTAAGGCGGCCAAGTGCGGGAACGCGCGCGACTGGGCTGGACGCGCGGCAGAAGGTCGGCGCGACCCTAGTCCTCGAGGACTAGGGCAAGGCACGCGGGCGGCTGGGTCTTAGGCGGTGGGATGAGGCGGCCGAGAGTTATACTTGGAGTGCAAGCCAAGCTATTTAGTTACCTTATTGCTTTATGATTTCTAGCTTGTTGAGGTTACTTAATATTTTATTACTTTATTAGAATTCTAGGTAGATTAGGACTAGACATATTTTGTGCCTATATAAAGGCCCTTCCTCTTGTTATTTTTCATCATCAAATTTATCAATAAAAATCCGAATTTTTGTTTAAACACTTTGTCTTAGATTTCTTCTTGATTTCTATTACAATTTTATTTGTTTAGAGGGGTGCGATTTGTGAACCTCTAGACACCTATCGGCGATCAAGGCACTTGTTTGTGGCTTATCGGTAGTCGGGACATGCGATATTCATCATTGGTGCTTTCATTGAGAGGTGCTAGATCGTGTGTCTTATTCTTCCCCATTCCCTTTATTTTCTTCCCCTTATTTTTTCGTCTCTATCAAAAAAAAAAAAAAAATCCTCAAGACGAGTCCGTGAAGTAAAGAACACAAGCAAGAAAAGAAAGACATGGCCAACAAGGAGATGAAGGAAAAAATCGACAACCTCGACATGCAAGTCCGTACCATGAGTGAGGGGCTCGATACCCCCAAGGCGACGGTGCAAGATCTGATGGAAACCATGAACTGGCACTTTGATGAGATGGCGCGCAACATGCTCGCGCGCCAACCACCACCCCAGGGCGAGCTTAACCAGGCCGAGGAACACGAGCAGAGGCGTGGGATTTCGAGCAGGAGGACGACTTCGACCGGCGGTCCCAGGCATCCAACTATCATGACCGGCCGAAGCCCGACAAACCGCGACTCTCGCTGTCCACCTTCACCGGCACCGATCCCGGCGCATGGCTCAACCGAGCCGTACATTTCGAGCTTAATGAGACCAAGGGAAACGACCGAGTCCGGTATGCGGCTTACTACTTGGATGGAGAGGCCAACGTCTGGTGGCAGTGGCTCACAAGCGTCTACCGCAGTCGACAACAAGTCATTAGGTGGAACGACTTCGGGCGCGAGTTACTCACGCGTTTCAGAATGTCCGACTACCACAATTATGACGAGGCGCTAACATGCATAAGGCAGACAGGCAGCTTGCGCGAGTACTTGCAGGAGTTCGAGCGATTGGCATGCCGAGTGCGAGGTTGGCCCGAGACTGCATTGGTTGGAGCATTCATAGGAGGACTAAAGTTCGATCTAGTTGCTGAGGTGCGACTAGAATGAATCGAGACCATGCATGTGGCTATGGAGGTGGTCCGACGCCGCGAGGACCACCTAGCGGCCATGCGAAGGGGACGGGCGGACACACGCTACCCCGACGAGCGATGCCCGGGCCCAAGCAGCGCGACCGTGGGCGCGCGACCGGCCAATAATGCACGACCACCAAGGCTGGAGGTCAAGCGGCTATCCCTCGAAGAAATAAGACACCGACGCAAAAAAGGGCTTTGTTTCATGTGCGAAGAGAAGTTCACTCCGGGCCATCGATACAAGCAAGCTTTTGTCATAGATGTCATTGACTCAGATGAGGAGCCCAAAAATGAGGAGGATTTGGAGCAAGAGGATGAGATTGAGGTGCCCGAAGAAGAAGCCGAGATCTCGATACACGCAATGGCAGGAACTCGAGGACCAAGGACGATGCGACTGTTGGTATATGTGTCCTAGAGACAATCATTTTAAGGACATATATACATGATCACATTAATAATTATATTGGATTCTAATTATGGTATTGCAACTAATTAAACAATTGTTTGATTGTTTTCAATTTATTAATTAATTGCTCCCTTGAGTTGATACTGTCATTAGCAGAGTGAAATGTTAATTGATAAAGTATAACTCTAAAATCGCCTCAATCGATGATCATTGAGAAAGGGATATTAATCATACGCGTTAGATTGACATGTGGTCTGCATCATATTCTTAGAGAATATAGTATGTCTCACTGCTATGAATAATTGTTATTCGTGATGGACACATGGATACTTTGGAGAGTATTGGCACACCCTACCGATAAACATTTGTTTATGTGTCTATGGAAGTATCGGTGTGTGGAATGGTGTAATAGTCCTTTGACTTGAGGTCAATACGCAATTCATGTATAGAGTGATTTACTTAGATCTAGTCCAACGCTAACGCCCTTATGGGTAGACACGGACTTGTGTTGGGTAGATCATGATATACATGGAATTGGTAGTTGAGCCAAGAAAGGATTCGTTCCTCGAATATAGTTTTGAGAGAACACTCATTTTCTCTATACTGGGTTGATAAAGTCATTGGCCAATGCACGTGATTATATTTGAAATAGTGTTCAAATATAATTGATATAATCAACCAGTGAGATGAGATAAAATGATTAAGCTGTTTGGATAGACACACGTTCAAATCCTAAGCTTAATCGAGTGGTTCGTGAATGAAGGGACCGTATCACTATTGAATTCTACACTAAAGGTTTGTTTGCTTGTCCATGTAAACGTACTTCATATTTTGAGTTCGTCCTTCGACGCAGTCTAGGAGTTTCTTAAGGATCATAAATTAGATTTATGTCAATATATGAAGGCCTATAGGGTCACACAATATGCAAACAGTTTTTCGACTAAGAGTGAATCGAGAGTGTTAAATATTCAATTAGATTGGAATATTTATTTATGAATAATGAGATTATTTTCTATTTGATAGAAAATATTTAGTTAAGTTAAATTAGATTTATACTTAATTAGTAATGAGATAATTTTCTATTTGATAGAAAATATTTAATTAAGTTAAATTAAATTTATATTTAATTAAATAATAATTGGATTAGGTCCAATTACATATTGGGTTGTAGGTATCCTAAGACCCATATAATTAGGTTTTGACCTAATTATAAATACCTCATTATCTCTTCATAATGATTAATCGTTGGATCGATAAGAGAGAGACTTTGAGAGATCCCAAACATCTTAGAGATTGAGAGATCAACATTAAACGACAAAACACTCTCTAGTTTTTCGGATAGAAGATTCCTAGCTTCTTCACCGGAGCGGATTCATTGGCGTTGGATCGTGCATCGGGAAAGTGGATTGCGTGGATACCATAGTCGAGGACATAGACGAACAACGGTAAGTTTTTGTTGTATCATTCACGCGATCTAGGATCATATCGAATAGCTATAGCCGGATCTTTGTTGTTGGTAAGAAAATTTTAAAATTCCGTTGCGCGTACACTAGGTTCGTACGTCTAAAATCCAACAGTGGTATCAGAGCACCAGACCGGTGTTCATAGCTATTTGATTTGAATTAGATTCATATGGATCCAAAATCTGCTAATTGCTTTAAACTAGGATTAAGATTTTGGGTTGCTGCTTCTGTTGTTTACGAACAAATTCAAGATCTGGAAATTTGATTCCCGAATTTGATTTACAAACAACTGATTTGGAATCGCCCATCGTTCTGTTAGAACGAATTGCACAAAATCTGGGTTTTGAATCCCTTCCCGTAACTATCATTATTATTCGGACCTGCACATTCAATTTTGGGAATTGAATTTCGTTTTGTTCATTTGAATCAACTCTTGGAAGTGAACCTGCCCGTCTCCGATCTGACGTCTACTATCATGGCGATTGTCGCCACCGCGGCTGAACGCCGGTATTTTCTCGGCCTAGGGCCGCCGCTGGCCAACTGAAAGGGAGCAGCCATGGCCGACTGTCGTTTCCTCCTCGTTTCTCGATGGCCGCTCGCTTTTGGAAGCGAGCCGCCGTGTATCACCGGTACCTTGGACACCGGATACCCGAGCTTCGAGCTCGTGTCCGCCATTAATGGCGGACTTAAAAAAAAAGGAAGAAAGAAGGAAAAAGGGAGACCGACTGAAACGGCGGTTTGACCGGCCAAAGGAGATCGCCGGAGGGTTCACGAGTTCCTGGGGATGCGCAGCCGGCTGGAGGACGCGAGACGGCGGCGGGCAAGGTTGAACTGACGGGTGAAAAACGAAATTAGGGCTGGGCCTTAATTTCGAAAATTTTATTAAAGTGAGGGTCTGCTTTGCAATTTTCAGAAGTTTAAATTAATTGCAATTTGACCCTAGAGTTAAATCTGTAATTTCAAAACAGACCTGGGGTCTATTTCTAATTTTCGAAACTGGCTGGGGCAATTCTGCGAATTTTAAAAGGTGCAATTTGGTCCTTGGAACCAATTTGTAATTTCTGAAAAATGTTAAGGCCTGTTTGGCTGTATACAAAATTCAGAATTTTGAAAAAGTTGAAATAATTGGTATTTTAGCTAAAATTAAAATTAACCCTTGGGGTATATTTTAAACTAAAATTGTTGTCCAACGACTCTTAAATATTTTTGAAATATTTAATGAACAAAACGAAGCTTTGAGCTTGTTTAGCAAATCAAAATTTTAGAAATTTTGATGAATATGTTAGCACTTTATTTTGATCCATGAATTTGCTTGGCATATGTATTTTGAATACATATTTATGTGTTTGGAATATTATACATGCATGATAATTAGATTATTTGCTCTTATTTGTCTAATTGAAATAAATTAAATAGTTTATTTATTTTAGTCAGCGTCCGCGATTATATTGTCTGGGTAGGTGGCGCCCAGTATTTGCCGGACCGTGTTATATTATGCTCGGGTAGGCGGCGCCCAATATGTGATATTAGTTGGATCTTGTTTGAATATTGGATATTTAATACCCCATTCAAATGTTCCCCTAATAAATCTAAGTCTCATCTTGGATGAACGACGTCACCCATCACAATTGAATGAGTGCAAAAAATCTCTTCGTCCAAAAGTATTTACACCCTAGTGTTTGCTTAGGTCTACGAGGCTCAGACTTATTCATAGATACATATGTTTGTGATCGTGTGATGGTTTTGACTTACTTAGATAATTCTTGTCGCCCTAGCGTCGGAATGATCTAAGGACGTCGATCAAATTTGATTTGATCAACCAAGAGTTGTAATTGTTTACAATTGGTTTAGAGACCTACCACTACATCGATTATAATGATCAACCCTAGCTGGGACTATAATCGGATGGATGTGGATCTTGGCTCACTATGACTATATTTGATATGAGTCCGTACTCCTCTGAAGGGGTCGTAGAGTATGTAAAAATAGTGGGAGCTAAATTTACTAAAAGCCATGTTAATTTAGTTAACAAATGTGATCTAGTTGATTTATATTCCTATTCTTATGTTTCTCTGGTTGAATAGAATTTTGAATTTATCTTTGAAATGTCTGATGGAAATGAATAAGTTGACTGGACCGAATTATCTGGACTGACTGCACCTTTTGTGGTTGTTGTTGTTGTATAAAATGAGTTGAATATGTGTTGGACACAAAGGTGCCCATCGTGCCTAATAAAACTTTTTTCTGGGTACTATGCGTTTGACCATGATACTCATAAGAAGTATTAGGATGATAAAATTTCAGTATAATGTATCGTATTGTCCTCTATGTCAACTGGGTTGAAGAGACATATGATAGGATGAATCCGAATGAATGTGAGAGCATTAAAAGAAACTCTATGACCCACGTTCTCAAACCTTGGAGTTTGAACTGTTGAGAGACCTCTTTAAATGCATGCTACATGATGAGATAAGGTCTTTGTGCATGTCGTGGAGATGATTTGACTGATTGGGAGTCTGACTTCGTTTGAATGAAGCTCCCAGATCACGTCACTTTGAATATCATCTTGCAGTCACTCTAGTTTCATATTTTAACTTCATTGTGAATTTTTATATGAAATGCTACGAGGACAACGATGCCTTAGCTGCACAACATGCTCAAGACTTACAATCCATTAACTCTTAGGAAAGGTTGTACTCATGGCGAGTTCTTTTGCTAAATCTTACCAAGGGTAAGAGTAAGAAGAAGAGAGGCTGAAATTGTTTCTAGGCCTACAACTAGAAGCCTAAGAGAAGGATGAATTAAAGCTGAAATTATTCAATGATGTATTTTCTGCAAAGAAAAAGGCGTTGGAAGAGATGTTGTATGTGATTCAAGGCACAGGGTGTTGCGAACACTACATAGAATTTATTTGTTTAAACAAAAGTTAAAGTAATATGAAAATCTCCTTTTTCTTATGGCATTGTAGATTTGGTCATATTAATGAGACATTATTATCAAAGTTAAGTACATTAGATTACTTAACATCATGTGACTTTGAGTTACATGAACTTTGTGTATTTTGTCTTAAATGAAATGATGACCAATAAGTCATTTTCTTGGAAAAGGACAAAAGCCTAAGAATGTCTGAGTTGGTCTACATTGCTTATGTGGACCTTCCAAAATTAAAGCCAAGAGAAGTTTTCATACTCCGTTATCTTTACTAATGATTTTAAAGGCTAAGTTATGTGTGTCTTACTGAACACAAATCGAAGCCTTAGAAAATTCAAGAAGTATAAGTTTGGAGTAGAGCATGACTAAAGTATCTTTTCGATTTGATCGAGTAAAAGAGTACTTCAGCATGGAGTTTCTTTATTACTTGAAGTTTCATGGAGTCCAATTGTAATGGATACCTCATAGGACTCATTTAATGGAGTTTTCGAAAGGAGCAATCAAACCTTATTAGATATGGTTAGATCCATGTTATGTTTCACCACTCTTCCACTTATCATTGATGTTATACCGTATTGACCTCGATTTACATTCTGAATAAAGTTCCATTGAAGTTAGTTGTAAAGACGTCATATGAATCATGACGTGGCAAGAGGCCTTGTCTTTAACATATGCGAACCTGGGGTTGTCTAGCATATGTGAACAAACTTTTAACTGATAAATTGGAATCTAAAAGTGAAGAATGTTATATTGAAGGTTATCCAACACGAGGATACTATTTCTATCTTCCTAGGGAACATAGAGTTATTTTCTTTAGATAGAAAAAGTTTCCAGGAGAATATTATTTCTTCAAGGAACAAGGTCGTGTTGTGATAGAACTTGAAAAGTTCAAGAAATTCAAAATAACATTGAGGTGCAAGAATTGTCGTTTGGTATTGACAAAGATTTAGAGGGAGGTATTGGTGATTCCCTAAATAGAAATTTGTCATTTGGTGAACAACTTCTAGCTAGTGGGAGTAACATGGGTGAAACTGTAGAAGTGCAACACACTCATATACAACCAATACCTAAAGGCTTGGATGTCGTTCATTCTCAATAAACGCATGCAAACGTGATTTTGAGAACCCTCTAATCGTTGAGAAACTCCAACGTACAAGAACCTCTTCAAGATCAGAATGTCTAACAACAAATGCAAATGTAAAACTCCGTAGATTGACTAGAACTCGTCGTGAACCAATTAGATTGTCTTTCCTCTTGGAGGATCACGATGATGTAGAGAATCCTAATGGGGATGATCTCAGGACCTACACTGAGTTTATGTAAGACATGGACCCAGGAAGGTGGCTAGATGCCATAAAATCATAAATGGACTGGATGTACATGAATCAAGTTTAGAACATGGTTGGTTTGCCAATTAGGGTTAGACTTATTGGATGCAAATGAGTTTTCAAAAGAAAACAGATGCAAAAGGCAAAGTAAAAACCTATAAGGCTTGGTTGGCTGATAAAGGTTATGGTCAACGTGAAGGCATTGACTATGATGAGACCTTTTCACCAATTGCCAAAATGAATTTCACTTGGATTTTACTTGCAATAGTTGCATACTATGACGATGATATTTGACAGATGGATGTTGAAATCGCTTTCCTTAATGGAAAAATTGGAGGATGTATAAATGATACAATCTAAAGGTTTCTTATCCAAGTCAAATTGAAAATTAGTATGCAAGTTACAAAGGTCCAATAGTGGACTTAAGCAAGCCTCTGGGAGTTGGAATATCTTTTTCTACAAAGTTACATAACTGTTTGGCTTTGTGAGAAGTAAAAAAGATCTATGCGTTTATAGTAAGCGCAATGAGGCTAATATTATTTTTATCTTATATGTATGTGCCATATTGATAATGGAATGATGTTCCTCACATGCAGTCCGTGAAAGATTGATTACCAAGTACCTTCATTGTGAAGGGTTTGAGTGACTCTTGAAATTATGATCTATCGAGATAGATCTAATAGAGTGTTAGAGTTTCACGGTCCATAGTCAAGGTACTGAAGTGCTTCTCCAATGTACCTGACATCAAGTTGGCAAAGAAAGATTGTCTTTTAGTTGATGCCAAACTTTGGTGCATGAAGAAGATTACATTTGCTTATGCAATGGAGTCTATCATGCATGTTATGACATGTACGAGGTCTACATGGCTTATGCACTAAGTATCACCTATAGATTCCAATAAAATCCTAGGGAACTATATTGGAAGACTGTTAAGACTATCTTTAGTACATTAGATGGACTAAAGAATATATTTTATTCTATTATGGGAATAATAATTTAATAGTCTTATATTCATTTCAATGATGAGACAGTGGGTTGGAATAGTTCCAAGCAGTAAACCACTGTGAATTCAACCACAAATGCCGAGTACATTGTTGCATTAAAAGCTTGTTGGAGGCTGTTTGGATAAATGAGTTCTTAAATGAGTTAGGGGTAGTTCCAAGTGTCATTTATCTAATATCTACATATTATGATAAACGTGTGCGATTGCACGGGCAAAGGAACCAAGATCCAACAACAAAATAAACATGTACAAAGGCGCTATCATTTATTTAGAGATAATTGATAGAGGAGAAATAAGTTAGAACGTGTTCAAGCTGAACACTACTTGAATGGTTCGTTCACCAAACTATTGTGCATAGTTGAGCACAATAGTCATTTAAGAAAATGTGTATTAGATACATTGGTGATTGACTCTAGTTCAAGTGGGAGATTGTTGGTATATGTGTCCTAGAGACAATCATTTTTAGGACATATATACATGATCACATTAATAATTATATGGATTATAATTATGGTATTGCAATTAATTAATCAATTATTTAATTGTTTGCAATTTATTAATTAATTGCTCCCTTGAGTTGATATTGTCATTAGCAGAGTGAGATGTTAATTTATAATGTATAACTCTAAAATCGCCTCAATCGATGATCATTGAGAAAGGGATATTAATGATACGCGATAGATTGACATGTGGTCTGCATCATATTCTTAGAGAATATAGTATGTCTCACTGCTATGAATAATTGTTATTCGTGATGGACACATGGATACTTTGGAGAGTATTGCACACCCTACCGATAAACCATTTGTTTATGTGTCTATGGAAGTATCGGTGTGTGGAATGGTGTAATAGTCCTTTGACTTGAGGTCAATACGCAATTCATGTATAGAGTGATTTACTTAGACCTAGTCCAACGCTTACGCCCTTGTGGGTAGACACGGGCTTGTGTTGGGTAGATCATGATATACATGGAATTGGTAGTTGAGCCAAGAAAGGATTCATTCCTCGAATATAGTTTCAAGAGAACACTCGTTTTCTCTATACTGGATTGATAAAGTCATTGGCCAATGCACGTGATTATATTTGAAATAGTGTTCAAATATAATTGATATAATCAACCAGTGAGATGAGATAAAATGATTAAGTTGTTTGGATAGACACACGTTCAAATCCTAAGCTTAATCGAGTGGTTCGTGAATGAAGGGACCGTATCACTATTGAATTCTACACTAAAGGTTTGTTTGCTTGTCCATGTAAACGTACTTCATATTTTGAGTTCGTCCTTCGACGCAGTCTAGGAGTTTCGTAAAGATCATAAATTAGATTTATGTCAATATATGAAGGCCTATAGGGTCACACAATATGCAATCAGTTTTCCGACTAAGAGTGAATCGAGAGTGTTAAATATTCAATTAGATTGGAATATTTATTTATGAGTAATGAGATTATTTTCTATTTGATAGAAAATATTTAATTAAGTTAAATTAGATTTATACTTAATTAGTAATGAGATAATTTTCTATTTGATAGAAAATATTTAATTAAGTTAAATTAGATTTATATTTAATTAAATACTAATTTGATTAGGTCCAATTACATATTGGGTTGTAGGTATCCTAAGACCCATATAATTAGGTTTTGACCTAATTATAAATATCTCATTATCTCTTCATAATGATTAATCGTTGGATTGATAAGAGAGAGACTTTGAGAGATCCCAAACATCTTAGAGATTGAGAGATCAACATTAAACGACAAAACACTCTCTAGCTTTCCGGATCGAAGATTCCTAGCTTCTTCACCGGAGAGGATTCATTGGCGTTGGATCGTGCATCGGGAAACTAGATTGCGTGGATACCATAGTCGAGGACATAGACGAACAACGGTAAGTTTTCGTTGTATCATTCACGCGATCTAGGATCATATCGAATAGCTATAGCCGGATCTTCGTTGTTGGTAATAAAATTTTAAAATTCCGCTGCGCATACGCTAGGTTCGTACCTCTAAAATCCAACAGCGACTACCAGCATGGGTCAAGGATTGCCGAGTGGTCATACTCGTGGACAACGGATCTTCGCACAACTTCACCAATTCCACTCTATCCCAGAAGCTGAAGTTGCCGACGACCAAGATCAAGCCGTTTGAAGTCCGAGTAGCACATGAAGAAAGGCTGAAGTGCTCGGAGGCTTTTCTTGGGGTACCAATCAAGTTCCAAGGAGTCACTGTGAAGGCCGATCTCTATGTCTTGCCTCTGGTTGGACCCGACGTTGTTCTAGGAGTACAATGTCTCGAAGGATTATGAGAGGTGACCACCAACTACTGAACTGGGGTCATGAAGTTCAAATCAGGAGATCATCGAGTCAGTCTAAAAACCGGTGAGGAGAAAGGTACCAAGGTGGTTGGATTGAAGAGTATCGAGAGAGTTTGGCGAGGTGGCGGTCAAATATTTGCGGTAGTGGTCGAGAACAAGAGTGCGCGCACGGACGAGGCCGAGCAGCAGCAAGTCAAGGTGCGCGAGCTACTCGAGGAGTTCGATAGTGTGATAGGCGAGCCCAAAGGCCTACCACCACACCGGGAGTTCGACCATCGCATACCTTTGGTCAATGAGCAGCATGCAGTGCACGTCCATCCTTATAGGTACGCTCACTTCCAGAAAACTGAAATAGAAAGACAGGTTGCTGAGATGCTCGAGTCCGGCTTATCCAACGTAGCTCAAGCCTGTTCTTATCACCGGTCCTACTGACAAAGAAGAAGACGACACGTGGAGGTTCTGCACCGACTATCGAGCACTTAATGCCGCGAATACCAAGGATCAATTTTCTATCCCAAGTGTCGACGACATGCTTAATGAGTTAGGAGGATCACGCTATTCTCGATGCTCGATCTTACGGCTGGCTATCATTAGATCTGACTCCACAAGGCCGATAACTTGAAGACGGCCTTTCGTACACATAAGGGACACTATGAGTATTTGGTGATGCCATTCGGGCTGTGACGCCCCATCCACTTTTCAGTTCGCTATGAATTCCATTTTCAAGGAGCATCTGCGAAAGTTTGTTCTGGTATTCTTCGATGAGATCTTAATCTACTCGAAGACGTGGGTTGAGCACATCGAGTAGTGCTAGAAAATTTTGAACCAATTTGTTCCACATCAAGCCATCCAAATGCTCGTTCGGACAGGAGATGGTCGAGTACGTAGACCACTTTCTCTCACATGAAAGCGTGAAGGTCGATCCAAGGAAAATCGAGGATATGGTCGACTGGCCTAAGCCAACGATCCTCACGCAGCTACGAGGATTCCTAGGGCTCACCGGATACTACCAGAAGTTCGTGAAGGATTATGGGACCATCGCCAAGCTGTTAACTGAGATGACTAAGAAGGGCGAGTTCAATTGGAACGAGGCAAGCGAGGAAGCATTCGAGAAGCTGAAGCGCGCAATGACCACGACGCCAGTGCTCGCAATGCCAAGAATCGATGTCTTGTTCGAGGTTCATACAGACGCAAGAGACATAGGAATATGAGTTGTGTTAGTGCAGTAAGGGCGACCATTGGCCTTTCTCACCAAGGCACTGGGCACAACTTGACTAGGGCTGTTTGTGCACGTGAAGGAAATGCTAGCGGTTGTGGAAGCTGTAAGATGCTGGAGGCCCTACCTATTGGGGTGACATTTTTAGATTGTGACCGACCAGCAGCCGTTTAAGCACCTACTCGAGCAACGGATCGTGACGTCCGAGAAGCAGAAGTTTGTCTCGAAGCTTATTGTGTTCGACTTCGAGATAGTCTACCGGCCGGGCCGACAAAACGCCGTGGCCGATGCACTCTCCCGACAAACGGATGTGGCCGAGCTTGCAGCCATCACCGGGCCAACATGGGCTATTTGGGAGGAAATTAGGAAGGCGTAGGAGGATGATCCACATTGCAAGGAGGTGCGACAAAGGATCGAGGGGGGCGACAATGCCGCCGCCGACTACGAGCAGCACAACTGCCTATTACTCTATCGAGGCCGAGTATTCGTTCCCAACAGTGGCCAGTTACGCGAGAGGATCATGCAACACTTCCACGATTCAAAAATTGGTGGACACTCGGGAGTCTACTGCACGTGGATGAGGATGGCCAATACTTTCTTTTGGCTAGGGCAGCACGACACAGTCCGAGATTATGTCGTGCGATGCGATAAATGCCAACACACTAAGGCCGACGCAAGGCGACCAAGCGGTCTACTTCAACCATTGCTGGTACCCGAGGCGATTTGGAAAGATATCACTATGGACTTCATTGAAAGGCTGCCGATCTCCAATGGATTCAACGGTGTCATGGCCGTTGTGGATGAACTTACGAAGTGCGCTCATTTCATACCCATCACTCATCCCTACACGGCGAAGTCCATCACCAAGTTATTCACTGAGTATGTGATGAAATTTCATGGAGCACCCCGATCGATTGTCTCCGACAGAGGTCAGATCTTCACGAGCAGCTTTTGGTCCGAATTCTTCAAGCTATAAGGGACCAAGTTGTCGATGAGCTCAGCGTATCACCCACAGACGGATGGGCAAACTGAGGTAACTAACTGAACCCTTTAACAATACTTGAGGTGCTATATGCATCAATTTCCGAAGAAGTGGGAGAATTTTCTACCATGGGCTGAGTATTGGTACAACACGACGTATCATGGTTCGACCAAGATGACACCATTCGAGCTAGTATATGGGCGTAAACCCCCAACACTCGTCAACTACTTGAAAGGTGGTGCGATTAATGACGAGGTAGGTCGAGAGCTAGAGGAGGGAGACTTGATGTTGCGAGAGTTGAAGAAAAATCTCAAAGGCTCGATCAACCGTACGAAGGCTTTCATGGATGGCAAAAGGCGAGAGGAAAGTTTTGAGCCGGGCGACTTTGTTTACATGAAACTACGGCCGTTTAGGCAGCGCACGACTACGCAGAGGGCAGCAACCAAGCTAGGTGTACGCTATTATGGGCCTTATCAGATTCTGAAGCGCAAAGGCCAAGTGGCTTATCGCCTAGAGTTGCCGGAGAGTTCACAAATACATCCGGTCATACATGTCTCTTAGCTCAAGAGAAGTCTAGGCGAAGCACAAAAGTGGTGTGAGGAATAACCGGCGACCGCGACCGATGGAAGGGTCATTGTGAGACCAAGATGTGCGATTGAGTATCGCCAAGTGAGGAAGGCGAGTCGCTACCATTGGGAAATATCAATTGAGTGGAAAGAGTTTCCGTCGGAGGAGGCCAAATGGCAAGACTTAGAGGAGATGCGCGATCAATTCTTGGATTTTGTCCTTGAGGACAAGGAAACACTTGAAGGGGACGGGAATGACGCGAATGTGGCTAGGCAACTCAAGAATGTCGCGAGTTGCGCCTATCACACATGAAGGAGGCTAACACGAGAGAAGATCGAGGCGCACGCCCTTGAGCAGGACGAGCGCGAGGTGTACGAGAATGGCCAGCTAACGGGCGAAGATGATAGCGCGCGGCTGGCGCGTGAGATGGGCGAACGGACACCAGCTGGCGTAGACGTGCGACAAGCGAGGGCGATAGGCGAGGACGCGCGGGTGACGGCCACAACAGGTGCGGGCGCGAGGAAGTCGCGCAGCGGTGAGGCACACACACACCAGGCCTGCGAGGCCTCATGCCTCGAGGCATGCGGCAAGACGGACGAAGGCCACGCGCGCGGTAAGGTGGCCGAGTGCGGGAACGCGCGCGACTGGGCTGGACGCACAGCAGAAGGTCGGCGCGACCCTAGTCCTCGAGGACTTGGGCAAGGCACGCGGGCGGCTGGGTCTTAGGTGGTCGGATGAGGCGGCCGAGAGTTATGCTTGGAGTGCAAGCCAAGCTATTTAGTTACCTTATTGTTTTATGATTTCTAGCTTGTTTAGGTTACTTAATATTTTATTGCTTTATTAGAATTCTAGGTAGATTAGGACTAGACATATTTTGTGCCTATATAAAGGCCATTCCTCTTGTTATTTTTCATCATCAAATTTATCAATAAAAATCCGAACTTTTGTTCAAACACTTTGTCTTAAATTTCTTCTTGATTTCTATTACATTTTTTTTCATTTAGAGGGGTACGGTTTGTGAACCTCTAGACACCTATCGGCGATTCAAGGCACTGCTTTGTGGCTTATCGGCAGTGGGGATATGCGATCTTCATCAACACCGCTGAACGCCTCCTCGTCGCCTCCTTTACCCGTTTTCACGTCTTCCCTTCGGATTACGATAATTTGTGGCTTCTTTGGATCTCTTTTATATATATATATATATATATATATATGGGTGATTATGTTGCTGCTATAGGTTCATTAGGTATAAAGGAGTTGTTTATAAACATTGAGATTCATCGGCGAGATTTCATTTTGATTTGCATGATTTTACTGCTCTGTTGTACCTCGATTTTAGCCCTCATATAATTTTATTTGATAGAAATGAAGTTTGGTCTGTTGGCTTTCTCTGGGTCCATGAATTTTGTGATTCCGACTTGAAACGAATGAGTTATGATTTTTACAAAAATATCGCGCGTACAGTTTTTTTTAGAAAACCCGGCAGCATATTATGTCAGATGTTTAACCCCGGTTGATGTGTCTTAATGTGCTCAAACCGAAAAGTGTGAATTGCAGTATTTTTTTTTAGAGTTCAATGAGTTTTGGAATTTTGCAATTAGGAGTTGATTTGAATTTGTTATGATTGTTTGAAGTTGAACATGCATGCTGTTTTTGTAAATCCGGGCAGGTTTGGTGATTATGATGTTAGGCTGATTTTGATGATCCTAATGTGGCTATATGATAATATGATCTGCATGAAACATGTAGTACATGTAATAAGCTTTCATTAGGAGTTGAAACCTTGCAATTTGGAGTTTTGGTTGATTTTATATGATTTTTCTAAGTTAGATTTATGCCCAGAATTTTGAAGCAAATACTGTGTATAAGCATGAGATGTATGCTCTGAAATGAGGTCCTTAACGAGATCATATGTAAAAATGCTCTCCATAAATGTTGTAGCTTTCCTTGTGTACTTTCTCCAGGTTTTGAGATTGTATGATTTGGAGTTTTATAACTTGAGTTATTATTGTTTTAATGAAGTGCTGTAAGTTGATAAATGGTTATTTTGGCAGATTTCTTGACCTAAGTGTTTTGTGCTGAAACTCGATTTTAAATTTATTGTTGGCTTAAGTGATCAACATGAAAGTTGTGGACATATGTGTTAGCTACTCATTGGTTTTAGAATCACCTAAATAACATCCTTGTAGCTCTTGTTATTTAGAAATACTGAGACTATATGAGTTGTTCATTTTCATTTGTGGAATGAAACTATGTTTTGTGTTGATGCTGAATTATCTATGTGACGATGTTAGAATTTGTTAAAGTTGTCTGCATGAAAATTGTAGCTTTATTTCTTATCTTTCTATGAGTACCTGATTCATATTTTTAGCATAACTATAGCTCGAGTTATCCTCAAAATGCTGTCACTGTGTTGGAATGTTTTGACTGCACCCTTATGTTGAATGTTTGCTGATTTAACATGTAGATAATGACCTCGTCTAATTTTAAGTTGTTCATAAGAATTGTAGACACATGTATTAGGGTGCTATTTCAACTTGAATTACGTTCATATGAATTAAGTGTTGATAGTTAGGTCGATTTTAAAAAAAAATACTGCCCGGGTTAAGTTTTGAAAAAACTCGTGTTATGTGTTCGGAAATGATGAGTTCGTTGTGCATACATGCTTTTATGAACTATGTGGCTAAATTGTATCGCATGAGTGTAGTTATAAGTGTTCGGGTGTTGAATAGTTATTTATAGGACCATTTTGTATAATGTAGGTGTTTGACGAGCTATGTTCTCGGCCTACTTTCTCCCCCAATTTTCTGTGACTTCTTTTCTCCGGATACCAAGTGGGTTTACTTATCAAATTGTCTATGCCTTGAATTGTGAAATTTGTTTACTTACTTGGGTATGATCAAAGTATGAAATGTGAATATGTAACTTTCAGCGTGAGCCGTGCCTGCCGTCGAATGGTATCCCCGTAGTGATAGAACGTACCTCGAGTGAGTAATCTCATCTTTGTAATTCGCGAGGACCTTGGCATGAGCCTTGGCAGGTGATGGACTTCCTGCCTAAAACCCTCGGGGTTGGCTGACCTATCTAATACCCTCGGGGTTGACAGTGGATTTCCCGTCTAAAACCCTCGAGGTTGACGGATGACTCTGCTACTTTGGCAACGTTAGAGTTCCCACGAGGAGACTATAGGTGAACCAAATATAGTCTATTCTGATAGGTGTGCACATGAGATTGATTATTGATTATTGATTATTGATCGGAGATGGGACGATTATTGCTTCGTATACATGCTGCGACCATACTTTTACTGTTTATGATCATTGAATGTTAATTATTGCATAGAGGTTAGCACCTCGATTTTCCAGTTGTTCTCACCCCCCACTTACTCTTCATGAATGCATGTTAGCTTAGACGGGCACGGCGGAGGGATGCGAGTGGTGGTCCTAATAGCTGATATTGCTTCCGCCTTTGAAAACTGAACATTGATATTATTGCTTTTATTATTATTGAATATTGGATTATTGTTTTCTATAGTATTGATTATTGGATTATTGATAGGGAGTGTATTCCCTATGATATTGATTATTGAAATGCTTGGATAGTATTATTGCTTATTGAGATTTTTAATAATGATGAATGAGGATTGATGATTGATTGAGTATTGAAAAATTGGTTAAGTATTGAAGTTCGTTTTAAAAATGAGTAGCGCCTCAAGTGTATTGAAATAAATTTGAAAAATTTATTCTGATTTTCGGCAAATAAAAGTGGGGCGTTACAATCAAACTTCATAAATAATACTAAGTTTGAGAAGGGATTTTAAGCTAAAGTTAATGTTAAAATTTCTAAGGCCTCCATTTCTAGTGGTAAATTAATTAATTAAAGTATGAGCTTCCCCATGAATGACATCACTAAGGTTAATTGTAGGTAATTACCAGAACAAGTTTCTAAAATTAGACGGTTAGAGGAAAGCTTAAGCGAGCGTGCGGACATCCCCACGTGTAACACCCCGCCTTATCGTGAAATCAGAGTGCGAAAATTTCACAAAGTTATTAAAAAATAAAATCTTTTTACTTTGCGAAAACTGATTCGGGGTGCTACCATAAAACGTGACTTATTTTGGAAAAACCGTTATCTTAATTTTTAATAAAATCATATGATTACTGAAAGCATAATTTTTCCAAAAGTCCGGTCAAAACATAAAAGTTCATCAAAACCATCATCAGCGGAAACGTAAATCGTCATAATATATACACAGTCAAAACATAAAAGTCCTGAAGCCTCCGTCATCTTACGCTCCTGGCCCGACGTCCTGACCTGAAAAACATGATAACAGTGGGAACTGAGCACTATGACACTGTGCTCCGTGGAAACTCATACTAATGTAAACATTGAAAATAATAACAACATCTTGATCTTGGCATATACATAACCTCAACATGAAACCGATAATAACATGAACATGAATCTGATATCGTCACGCGAACGTGAACCATGACCGTTACCTCATCTGCCGGCACAAACTAATGTCGGACACCATGTGCACGCTCTAGTGGGCAGACTAGGGCCACTAGAACCCAGAATGGACCGGCGACCATTCGAGCGGATACATGACATGAAATACATACC
The DNA here is from genome assembly GCA_902706635.1 of Striga hermonthica. NCBI lineage: Eukaryota > Viridiplantae > Streptophyta > Magnoliopsida > Lamiales > Orobanchaceae > Striga > Striga hermonthica. The sequence goes on from CACSLK010019758.1 coordinate 4,350,934, forward strand.
TCAAACATGGTACCGTAATTATAATCAATGTAGTACTTAGTCTGAGTCCCCACCTGATCCGTGAAAATAAAGGCAGTGCTGATACTCGTGACCTGATCAAACTGAAATATAATATAAACAATTACTAATGACTATGCTCAGACTGTTAATTTAACTGATTACTTTCGTTAAGATGCTCTACTGAACCTGACATGATATTTAGACTCAACCGGAATAACCGGAACTGATCTGACATGAACTGATCAGACATGAACTTACTGAACTGAACTGAACCCGGAATTTTAACTGAAAACCGGGCCTGAACATGAATCGGGACTTAAAATAATGATTTATGGGTCAAACCGGTATAAACCGGTTAGAACTGATCTGGCCGGACCGTCGGTCTACCCAGACCGGACGGTCGGCCGATGACTCGACCGACGGGCCTGCCAAGGCTGCGGCCGCGGCTGCTGGCGGAACTGGTGCGGGCACGGCCTTTGCGGCCTACCTGCCTTGGCCATGGCCGAGGGTGTTGCGTGCACCTGACCACGGCTGGGCATACACTGGGCATGGCGTGGCTGCTGCACGGCTTGCGATGCGGCGCTGGCCACGGACGTGCGTGCCGACATGCAACTGAACGCTGCGGGCGTGCGCTGTGCCCTCCCGCAACACTGGCTACTCGAGCAGGCTACTGCCGAAGCCATTAACATGCGATGCTGCGCGCTGGCGTGCATTACCGCATGTTGGCGTGCTTCGCTGGGCATTGGCGTACACAGGCGCACTGCCAACGGCTACTCGCAGCGGGTACTGATCACACGCAGTACCTGCCGCGCATTACCTGTACTACCCGCACACTGGCCGCTGTGCTGGGTGACTGCTGGGCGTGGCTGCCGCTATGTGCGGACAGTCTGCCCACTACCGGCCCCCTTACCGGCCGTTCTATCATTTCTTCCGGCAACCTCAGCATGATTAAGCATAACTTAATAGGACACGATCAAATATGCTGATTATCTTAAAATTAACTAGTTTTGCTTGCTGGACTAATAACAAGCCGAGGTTCGCACACCGTGTGCGTATGATCGGCATTAGACTAATCCCTTGACCGAACTCTAATTCCTCTCGCCCAAAAATACTTGACTGATCATAAAACATTATATAAAAACTGTTGGGACATGAATCATACGGACAAATATGTTCATACTAAATGATAACATGACATGGTCTATAATGGCCCGTAGGCATGCGCTATATGCACTGCCGACGTCTGTAAGCCAATTCATGCTTAAACATGCAATTTGCCCCGACCAACATGGATCAACTGAGTATAAAATGATCTAAAATGACCAATTAAACATGAATTGCACGAGAGTTGCTGGATAGAAAAGGGCTCTACTCGGTCATGGCCTTCAATAGCCTAAACCGAGCCTATTATGGCCTATTCTTGAAATTTCAAGGTACGAGCTGAACAATTTCATACCAACTTAACTTATAACATGAAAGAGAGTTGGAGATGAGAGTACCTCTCCAAACGTTCGGCTGAAAACGAAAGATAGGGCGTGATTCTTGGCTCCGTGTACGTGTCCGTGTGTGCTTTGCTATGCGTGCGTGCTTAAGCTTGGTAGAACCCTTAATCTCACTAAGCTTTCTATGCTGAACTCTATTAAGTATTTGGGAGAATAATATAAGCTCAAGTGTGGGAAAATTTTCGGATCCTACCCCTAATTTATACCAAACCGTGAGGGAAAAATAATGATGAAGTGAAGATGTGTTTAGCTAGGCAAATGGCACTTGGAAGTTGATTAGAAGCTCTAGGGATGACTAATCCCTCTCACACTCCTCCCAAACGGACACGTGTAATTGCTAAGGAATGAAAAAACAATTTCCTTCACTTTGAAGAAACTAGTTACGGCACTTTGGAACATGAAATGGAAAATTGCAAGCTTAATGGCCTTAATTAGTGATTAATGTTTAATTAATCACCTAATTATGCTTTATTAACTTTTTAAGCATAATACTTAATTACCAAAATTATTCCGAACGTAATTGGTACTTCGAAAATAATTTTTTTGTAATCTCGACTGAAATTAATTAATTCCGAAAATTAATACTCGTCAATATTAATATATCAGAACTAAAACATGATTTATACTGATAAAATAACGGGATATTACAATCCTCCCTCCTTAAAAATTTCCGTCCTCGGAAATTCAAAACATCACTGATACATGAACTATGTACATGGAACATAAAATATGTACATCAAAACTGAAAATCTGGGAAACGAGCGCGAATATCGGACTCTGCCTCCCAAGCAGCTCCGTGGCGATCCCACTGAATACGCACGAGGGGAACATCTCGCTTCCGGAGCTGACGGACCTGACGGTCTAGTACAGCTACTGGTCGCTCCTCGTACGAAAGATTTGGCTGAACCTGAATATCCGAATGAGGAATGACATGATCGGGGTCGCACACGTATTTACGCAACATAGATGCGTGGAAAACATTATGAATGCCTGATAACTCGGGAGGTAGGGCTAATCGATACGCGACCTCGCCTACTCGCTCGAGAACCTCGAACGAACCGATGAATCGAGGGTGCAGCTTCCCTCTCTTTCCAAATCGAACGAATCCGCGAATCGGACGAACTCTGAGAAAAGCTGGCTCGCCAACCTCGAACTGAATATATCGTCGATGATGATCGGCGGAAGATTTCTGTCGACTCTGAGCTGTCCTGAGTCTTTGCCGGATCAACTCGACCTGATCTGCCGTCTCCTCGATCAGCTTAGGACCGAGTACTCGTCGCTCTCCGACGTCGTCCCAATAAAGAGGGGAATGACACTTGCGACCGTAAAGTGCCTCGTAAGGAGCCATCTGAATGGAAGAATGATAGCTGTTGTTATACGCGAACTCGGCGTACGGCAATAACGACTCCCACTTAGCACCCCTGTCAACAACCAAAGCGCGAAGCATATCCTCAAGCGTTTGAATGGTCCGCTCGGATTGACCATCTGTCTCCGGATGGTAGGCTGAACTGAACTCTAGCTTCGTGCCCATCGCCTCATGTAAACTGTGTCAGAATCGACTGACGAACCTGGGATCTCTGTCAGATACGGTCGTAACGGGCACTCCGTGGAGTCGAATGATCCCACGGGTATATATCTCAGCCAACTTGTCCAGAGACATCTTCATCGAAACAGGTAAGAAATGCGCGACATTAGTCAACCTGTCGGCCACGACCCAGATAGCGTCGTGATGTTCAGATGACCTCAGCAATCCCGTAACGAAATCCATCGTGACTTCCTCCCACTTCCACCTTGGAATCGGTAGTGGCTGTAGGAGGCCGATCGGACTCTGATGTTCGGCTTTGACTTGCTGACAGGTAAAACACCTCCTGACAAACTCCGCGACGTCCTTCTTCATGCCTCGCCACCAGAACGACCCTTTTAGATCGTGATACATCTTCGTGCTCCCGGGATGGGCCAGATAGGGTGCGGTATGAGCCTCTGATAAAATATCTTTCCGCAACGCCTCGACCTTCGGGACCACGATCCTGCCTCTGAACTCTAGGCCACCATCGGCACCTAGCTGTTAACCCTCGACGCCTCCGGCGCGAACCTTGGCCTTCATGACACGAACGAACTCGTCAGAAGCCTGCTCTCGTCGGATTCTCTCTCTCAGCGTCGGCTGATGCTACATAGCACTGACACTAGTACTGGTACTCCCCGAAACGGCTATGGGAAGTGCATCGATCGCCTGAAGCTGCATCCGGGCAAACTCCTGAATCAACGGACTCTGCTGCGTAATGACGTACGTCAAGTCACCCCTTATCTTTCGGCTTAGGGCGTCAGCCACGACGTTCGCCTTCCCCGGATGATACTGAATAAAACAGTCGTAATCCTTGACGAGCTCGAGCCAACGACGCCGTCTGATGTTAAGCTCCTTCTGCGTGAATATGTACTGCAGGCTCTTATGATCTGTGAAAATCTCGCAACGACCGCCGTAAAGATAGTGTCGCCAAATCTTGAGAGCATGAACAACGGCGGCTAACTCCAAGTCGTGCGTCGGATATTTTTGCTCATGCGGCTTAAGCTGACGTGAAGTATACGCGACGACCTGGCCATCCTGCATCAGGACGCATCCCAAGCCCTGTCTCGAAGCATCACTGAAGATGGTGAAACTCTGAGAAGGATCGGGAATAGTCAACACCGGTGCTGAAGTTAATCTCTTCTTGAGCTCCTGAAAGCTCGACTCACATCAGTCAGTCCACTCGAACCTCACAGACTTCCTCGTCAGCTGAGATAGAGGGAGGGCGATCTTGGAAAAGCCCTCAATGAACCTGCGATAATAACCAGCTAGACCGAGAAAACTGCGAACCTCGGACGGACTCCTCGGTGTCGACTAGATCTGAACAGCTGAGAACTTGGAAGGATCCACCTCGATACCTGCCTGAGTAATAACATGACCCAGAAAGGATACTCGCTGGAGCCAGAACTCGCATTTGGAGAATTTTGCAAACAACTTTTCTCGTTTGAGGGTTTCGAGAACCACCCTCAGATGCTCCTCGTGCTCCTTCTGGCTCTTCGAGTAGATAAGAATATCGTCAATAAAGACAATAACGAACTGATCGAGGTAGGGATGGAAAATACGGTTCATGAGGTCCATGAAAACAACTGGAGCATTGCTGAGGCCGAATGGCATGACGACGAACTCGTAATGGCCGTAACGAGTCCTGAAGGCGGTCTTAGCGATATCTGACTCTTTAATCTTCAGCTGATGGTAGCCTGATCGTAAATCAATCTTTGAGAACACAGGCTCCCCTCAACTGATCAAATAAGTCGTCGATCCTGGGAAGCGGATACTTGTTCTTGATCGTCAATCGGTTAAGATCCCGGTAGTCGATACACATGCGCATGGATCCGTTTTTTTTCTTGACAAAGAGAACGGGTGCTCCACAAGGTGACACGCTCGGTCGGATGAAACCGAGTCGTAACAGCTCCTGAATCTGTGCCTTAAGCTCCTGAAACTCCTTTGGCGCCATACGGTACGGGGCTTTGGATACTGGACCGGCTCCTGGAATGAGATCGATAGAGAACTCCACCTGCCGGTTAGGCGGTCCTCCTGGAAGCTCATCTGGGAACACGTCCACAAACTCACGAACAATTGGAACATCGTGAGGTGAGCGTGCTTTCTGAGAATCATCAACAAGGCTCACCAGATAACCCTGGCAGTTGCCTCGTCGCAATAACTTAGTGGCTTTCGCCATCAAAACAACGTGAGGCAGTGAACGATTCCTGGAGCCAAAGAAAGTGATCGACTCGTCTTACGGAAGATAAAGCGTAATCTCCCGGTCGTGATATCTGATGTCCGCATGATAAAAGGATAGCCAATCCATTCTGAGAATAAGGTCGAAGTCCTTCATCTCGAGAACAAACGCATCGGTAGACAATACTCGGCCACTGATGGAAAGGCTAAGGTCAGAAGCTTTAGCTGAAGTCACTATCTTTCGTCCCGAGGCTAGACTCACCTCGAGAGGATCGACAGCGGTAACAGTATGCATTCCGATGGCATCAAGACATCGTCGTGAAATGAATGAATGCGTTGCTCCAGTATCGAACAAAGCGAAAACAGGAATATCATTAAGCACAACCATCCCTAACATAGTACCTGGCTGCTGTGCTGCCTCTGCCTGATCAACCGCGTAAACCCGGGCCTGCTGTCTGCCCCTCTGCTGCTGCTGCTGAGGCGGCCTCTGCGCCTGCTGACGTGGCTGCTGCTGCTGTGGTGGCTGCGGAGGCTGCTGAGGCTGCTGCTGAAGTCTCTTCGGACAGCGACTCGCAAAATGTCCAGGCTCGTGGCAGTAGTAGCAAATGTCCTGACCCATGTGGCACTCTCCCCGATGAAGTCGTCCGCAAGTCGGGCACGGTGGAACCTGCTGCTGTCTCTGTCGGGTCCTCCTGTCAGTCTGAGCACCCTTCCCCTTTCTCTTCTTCTCCTTTGCCGGCTGAGCAGCTGGTAGAGCTGGTGGAGCTGGGAATGGCTGAACTGGGGCAGATTGCTGGGCACGATCACGGACGGCCTCCCTCCTGATGCTAGCGTCTACCTCCTGGGCGATAGAAACAGCACGAGCGTATGTCTGTGTCCCATGGCCTACAATATTGTGACGGACTGCTGGGTAAAGCCCGTCGATGAACCGCTGTGCTCTCTGTGCCTCCGTGCGAACCAAGTCCGGAACGAAAGCTGCAAGTCTCGTAAACTCTCGCTCGTACTCATCAACTGTACGAGTGCCCTACTGGAGCGATAAGAACTGATGCTCCATCTCTGCCCGATAATAAGTGGGGTAGTACTTCTCGCGGACTAGCTCCTTGAGCATATCCCACGTACATCCCGCTTTCTCACCGGGACGCAAGCTCCAATAGGTATTCCACCAGAGCCTAGCATCACCAGTGAGTTGAAGCTGAGCGCAGATTACGCGATATCTATCAGGGCAGTCCATGACCTCGAAGATAAATTCCAGGCCCTGAATCCATTCATCTACGATGCGGGGATCTCCCTGCCCTGAGAATTTTTCAACGTGATAGTCGCGGAACTGGGCGACTACGGTGGCCTGAGTAGGAGCCTGATGATCGGGTTCCCTATGTGGCGGCATCTGAACATTGAGAAAGATTAACATTATTGAATACGTGACAATATCCTAACTGATTACTTAAGCATACAGATCTCTTGACGAGTTGCCAAAAATGGCCGATAAATACTGACATGAATCCTGAAGAACTCTAGAGTCATATCGGAAGATACTAAAGTCTAGAGTCATGAATGTACTGAGTTCTAGAGTCATATCTGAATGCCCTGAATTCTAAAGTCCGATCCTGATTCGAGCATCTTAACTAAGGTCCTGATCCATAATTCTGAGCATAGACAAAGTAATATGTTTATAACTGAAAATATAAATCAGCACTTACCTGTCGTCGGTGGGGCGTGAGCATGACGGTTCAGGTTTTTCTGAAAAATTACTGACTGAAAAACTTTTCAGAGACGCAGAAACGTGCTCTGATACCAATTGTAACACCCCGCCTTATCGTGAAATCAGAGTGCGAAAATTTCGCAAAGTTATTAAAAAATGAAATCTTTTTACTTTGCGAAAACTGATTCTGGGTGCTACCATAAAACGTGACTTATTTTGGAAAAACCATTATCTTAATTTTTAATAAAATCATATGATTACTGAAAGCATAATTTTTCCAAAAGTCCGGTCAAAACATAAAAGTTCATCAAAACCATCATCAGCGGAAACGTAAATCGTCATAATATATACACAGTCAATACATAAAACTCCTGAAGCCTCCGTCATCTTACGCTCCCGGCCCGACGTCCTGACCTGAAAAACATGATAACAGTGGGAAGTGAGCACTATGACACTGTGCTCCGTGGAAACTCATACTAATGTAAACATTGAAAATAATAACAACACCATGATCTTGGCATATACATAACCTCAAAATGAAACCGGTAATAACATGAACATGAATCTGATATCGTCACGCGAACGTGAACCATGACCGTTACCTCATCTGCCGGAACAAACTAATGCCGGACACCATGTGCACACTCTAGTGGGCAGACTAGGTCCACTAGAACCCAGAATGGACCGGCGACCATTCCGAGCAGATACATGACATGAAATACATACCTCAAACATGGTACCGTAATTATAATCAATGTAGTACTTAGTCTGAGTCCCCACCTGATCCGTTAAAATAAAGGCAGTGCTGATACTCGTGACCTAATCAAACTGAAATATAATATAAACAATTACTAATGACTATGCTCAGACTGTTAATTTAACTGATTAATTTCGTTAAGATGCTCTACTGAACCTGACATGATATTTAGACTCAACCGGAATAACCGAAACTGATCTGACATGAACTGATCAGACATGAACTTACTGAACTGAACTGAACCCAGAATTTTAACTGAAAACCGGGCCTGAACATGAACCGGACTTAAAATAATGATTTATGGGTCAAACCGGTATAAACCGGTTAGAACTGATCTGGCCGGAGGCCGATGACTCGACCGACGGGCCTGCCAAGCTGCGGCCGCGGCTGCTGGCGGAACTGGTGCGGGCACGGCCGTTGCGGCCTGCCGGCCTTGGCCATGGCCGAGGGTGCTGCGTGTACCTGACCACGACTGGGCATGCACTGGGCATGGCGTGGCTGCTGCACGACTTGCGGTACGGCGCTGGCCACGGACGTGCGTGCCGACATGCAACTGAACGCTGCGGGCGTGCGCTGTGCCCTCCCGCAACACTGGCTACTCGAGCAGGCTACTGCCGAAGCCATTAACATGCGATGCTGCGCGCTGGCGTGCATTACCGCATGTTGGCGTGCTTCGCTGGGCGTTGGCGTGCACAGGCGCACTGCCAACGGCTACTCGCAGCGGGTACTGATCACACGCAGTACCTGCCGCGCATTACCTGTACTACCCGCACACTGGCCGCTGTGCTGGGTGACTGCTGGGCGTGGCTGCCGCTATGTGCGGACAGTCTGCCCACTACCGGCCCCCTTACCGGCCGTTCTATCATTTCTTCCGGCAACCTCAGCATGATTAAGCATAACTTAATAGGACACGATCAAATATGCTGATTATCTTAAAATTAACCAGTTTTGCTCGCTGGACTAATAACAAGCCGAGGTTCGCACACCGTGTGCGTATGATCGGCATTAGACTAATCCCTTGACCGAACTCTAATTCTTCTCGCCCAACAAGACTTGACTGATCATAAAACATTATTTAACAACTGTTGGGACATGAATCATACGGACAAATATGTTCATAATAAATGATAACATGCCATGGTCTATAATGGCCCGTAGGCATGCGCTATATGCACTGCCGACGTCTGTAAGCCAATTCATGCTTAAACCTGCAATTTTCCCCGACCAACATGGATCAACTGAGTATAAAATGATCTAAAATGACCAATTAAACATGAATTGCACGAGAGTTGCCGGATAGAAAAGGGCTCTACTCGGTCATGGCCTTCAATAGCCTAAACCGAGCCTATTATGGCCTATTCATGAAATTTCAAGGTATGAGCTGAACAATTTCATACCAACTTAACTTATAACATGAAAGAGAGTTGGAGATGAGAGTACCTCTCCAAACGTTCGGCTGAAAACGAAAGATAGGGCGTGATTCTTGGCTCCGTGTACGTGTCCGTGTGTGCTTTGCTATGCGTGCGTGCTTAAGCTTGGTAGAACCCTTAATCTCACTAAGCTTTCTATGCTGAACTCTATTAAGTATTTGGGAGAATAATATAAGCTCAAGTGTGGTAAAATTTTCGGATCCTACCCCTAATTTATACCAAACCGTGATTGAAAAATAATGATGAAGTGAAGATGTGTTTAGCTAGGCAAATGGCACTTGGAAGTTGATTAGAAACTCTAGGGATGACTAATCCCTCTCACACTCCTCCCAAACGGACACGTGTAATTGCTAAGGAATGAAAAAACAATTTCCTTCACTTTGAAGAAACTAGTTACGGCACTTTGGAACATGAAATGGAAAATTGCACGCTTAATGGCCTTAATTAGTGATTAATGTTTAATTAATCACCTAATTATGCTTTATTAACTTTTTAAGCATAATACTTAATTACCAAAATTATTCCGAACGTAATCGGTACTTCGAAAATAATTTTTTTGGTAATCTCGACTGAAATTAATTAATTCCGAAAATTAATACTCGACAATATTAATATATCGGAACTAAAACATGATTTATACTGATAAAATAACGGGATATTACACCACGGGTGAAGTATAATCAATTTTGATGACCTCAGGACCTACAAATGGGATTCACTTAGAGCATCCACACTGCATTGGGTTCAATTTTACGTATGTGGCATATTAATGGACTTAAGTCCTAAATGTCATGGACAAACCCAAGTGAAAAAATCCAAAAGTCATCCAGTGCAAAAACAAAATGCTAAGTCTAGAATATTTGTCAACCAATAAAAATGCTCTAAAATATTTTCTATATTAAGAGAAAAACTAAATTAGGAATAAATGATGATCGCTCATGTAACGCGAATTTTATTAATAAAGGAAAGATACTAGCTTTAAAATATAAGCTTGCCTTTGTTAATAAATATTCATGTTAATATTCAAGTCTAAGTTATTCAGCTAGTTAAGTTCGAAGTTCGACGTTAAGTCGAAAGTATATTCGGTTAATTTATTTATTAACCGAGTCAATGACAGTGATTAATCTCAGTCCGTTTATATAAATAAATGGACATAGTAAGTTTGGGATTAATTATTTCAGTGATGACGTATTAATCGAATTTGAGAATATTCGACTAATCGTCAAACATGAGTTTCGAGCCAGTTATTGAGTTCCAATTTTAAGTTCGACTTTTAGTCGATTTAATATTCGGTTAATTAATGTAGTAACCGAATAAGTTGTCAGATTTGATTCCAATTCGTTTATATAATAAATGAGTTTGGGATTAATGAGGTTAAGTCGAAGTAATATTCGAATTAATTTTTGAACTCGAGTCTCAACCGAAAATGAGCACATTCGGTTTAAGTAGTCATGTGTACTCACCATTCCTATACAGCGACGCGTTCACATTGGTACACCATCCATCATTAACTTATGCCTAAATAATTATCATTAACCCTTGCTTAATTAACTTATTACATGCTTAGCCTATTAATCCATGCTTAACCTATTAATGTTAGAGGTATGCTGTAAAAGCTCCTATTTACAGATTCTATCAATTCCATTTTGATCTGGCCATCATGTTTCGGTCAAAGTACATATGCGTGCAGTTTATTTATTTATGC
>CACSLK010019758.1:4364276-4374797 GCA_902706635.1 Striga hermonthica
TCATTTAGGGTATTCGTATACCTGAACAAGCTGACCGTGAGGACCCGACCGACAATATTATGCATGGTTCTGGAAACCGACACGTTATAAGTCGGGGTATAACTGCGTCCGATCGCCGCACTCGGGAGGACGCGATCAAAGAGGCTCGGATGTTACAAACCGGTCAGGTTGGCCAGTCCGACAGTTCGAGACTTCACGCACCAGCCGTACCGGTTGGTCAGCAAGGGTATGGCCAGGCAGCCAGTTCTAGAGTCCCCGTCCCCGGACCATTACTGTACGATCATGATCAACATAGATATTATTATGCTGGCCAGGCAGGCAGTTCGATACCTCGTGCACCAGCACCGCACGGTCAGCAGGTATATTATGCTGATGAGTCGGTAGCCCAGACGGAGCAGTCTTCTGACGAGTCCGCATCATATGACGATGCGGACGATCCTGGACTCCCACCGCATCATACACCTCTTGCTCATCATACACCTCCTACACAGCATGCGTCTCCTGCACAGCCTGCGGTTCCTGCACAGCCTACGGCTCCTGTTCGGCCTGCTATTCCACGACAGGCTGGTGGGCGTTTTGCTAGCACTGGATCCTCAGGTAAATAATTTAAGTATTTTTATTTCTTTTGACATTAATATTTCGACTTATCGCAACAAATTATCAGTACTGTTAGTGACAGTGTGACCCGGGTCGTGTGACACTCACACGACTGTGACACGGGTCGTGTGACACTCACACGACTAGTGTCACTTGGCACACGAGTCGTGTGACCCATGAAAAAATTGTCAATTTGGGTACAAATTTTTCACACGACTCGTGTGACAGTAAGACACGGGTCGTGTGACACTCACACGACTCGTGTCACTTGGCACACGACTCGTGTGAATTATGAGAAAATTGCTGATTTAACTACGGCCTTCTCACACGACCCGTGTCACACGGGCACACGAGTCGTGTGAGCCCACACGAATCGTGTCATACTGTCACACGAGTCGTGTGAATCATGAGAAAATTGCTGATTTATCTACGGCCTTCTCACATGACCCGTGTCACACGGGCACACGAGTCGTGTGAGCCCACACGACTCGTGTCATAGCGTCACACGAGTCGTGTGACCCCACACGACCCGTGTTATTCTGTCGTGTGATGGGTCGTGTAGACCTGAGAGTATGTCAAAAATTGAATTCGTGTGCCTAGTCGACATTATTTCAATTATGTATTTATATATTTGTCTTTTCTATTCTAATGTAGGTACTAGCAAACGATCTAGGACTGATGATGGGGCAGACTGGATCGTTAGAGGTCCAGTTCCCGGTGGGCCCATGGATGGGAGTGTGATCCCTAGCTTTCTAGGGCACGTAGTCTCCCGAATGTGGAGTGGACAGATGCGAGACTTACTGAAATGCCAGAACAGGCAGCGAGCTGTAGAAAATCTGAAAGCTTGGCGAGGTGAAATGTCTGCCGAGGCACTTGATCTGATTAGACAGACCGGGCTGTCACATCTGGTAGACTCCATGCACGCCCACTTGGACACTCCACTGATTACTGCATTTGTGGAGCGATGGCAGCCTGATACTAACTCATTTCACATGACTTTTGGTGAGATGAGCATTATGTTGCACGATGTCCGGGCCATTTTGGACATTCCTGTTGAGGGAGGTGTGGTCGTTGAGGACCCGGATTCAGAGGCATGTCAGGCTTACTGCATGGAGATACTTTCGGTCACGAAGCCTGACCTAATTGTGTCCGTGTGGCAGCGTGGTTCGGTGGCCGAAGCCTCTGTTGGGGAGACATTTCGAGGTAAAAATAAGTTGGCTTCAGATGAGGCTGGTGCCTGGATTTGGGTGCTGCTGGCTACCACGTTGTTCGTAGACAAGAGTGGTAGTAGAGTGAGTCCGAAGCTCCTACATGAGGTGCTCGACGGCTTGGATGCCATTGGAGGTTACTCCTGGGGGTCGGCTACGCTGACATATTTATACCGACAATTAGGTATTGCCAGCAGAGGGGACTCCAAACAACTTTCCGGCTGCTTGACTCTTCTGCAGTCTTGGATTTACGAGTATTTCCCAGATTTCCGACCCCAGGAGGGGCGTTTACCTCTCGGACCTAACGAGTCCGCACGAGCGCGGGTGTGGAACACAGGGACGGGTCATAGGTCAGAGGACCGTCTGATGTCTATCCGTCGTAAGCTGGACAGACTCACTGCCTCCAGTGTACGTTAAGTTATTTAATTTAGTTACTCGTTATTTAAAATAATATAAATATTCTTATAAATGCTTTTATGCCATTGTGAACAGGTGCAATGGACGCCATACAGCAGCTCATGGCCAGATGAGATAGAGCAGAGGACACTTTATTGCGGACTGATTCGGTACCGCGATATTGTCGAGCCGTACTATCCTGTACGATTTCTGCCGCAGTTGGGGTATGTCCAGACCATCCCTCCCCCTATACAGACGCCGACCGCTGTAAACCGTGCTTGGCAGGTAGTATAGATGATTATTTAGAATTTTATACACGATTAATTAGAATTTTATAATCGTGAATGATTAACTAACAATTATTACTGTGCTTGGCAGTCGAGGCTGTACAAAGTCGAGCATCCTGATGTCGGCGCAGTAAATATGTGGAACCAGTTCCCGATGTCGCAGACTGTCAACACCAGCTTGTGTAGGGTCGCCACAGATGATCGAGGGGAGGCCGATCCGGAGTACTTGCTGTGGTACCGTAGGGTTTCTCATCCTACTGTCTTGGGTGAGGGTCTGCCTGACGAGAGAGGTCCCTACGCGTGGGAACACCGACTATGTAACACATTCGCTAGCTTTTAATTAATAATATTTGATTAGATTAATAAATAATGAGCATATATTCTTATTCTTATTTTTTTATTTTGTAGTGGATGGACCGTGCTTTGACTCTTACATCGAGGACTCTGCGGGGTTTAACAGCTCATGATCCTCTGCAGGCGGCGCAGTTAACAGACGAATTGGCTAAGCTTAAGTTGGATTACGCCAATTCCAAATAAATGTGTAATGATGTTATGAAAACTTATGATGTTTTGTTTTTTTGATTTTTGTCAAACATTATGCGTATCAAACGAATTTTATCAAACATGATATTTTTTTTTTGTCAATCATTATTGTTCTCATCCCACACGACTAGTGTGACCCGGTGACACGGGTTGAGCATATGTTTTTTTTTTTTATATAAACAAGAATAAAATGAAAGCATATAATGAAAAAAAACATAATCTTTTTAAAGTTCCCAACAACATAAAAAAGAACATCGGATGAAAGAAAATATGTCATACATTAGGGGTTATTTCGAGCATCAAACCATAATTGCAACCTAGACTGGTACCGATTCTCCAAATTCTCCACCGAAGAAGTTCGGTGTCTGAACCACATACTATGAATAGGCGGTAATGGACAATCCGGAGTCAAATCTAACTGAATGTAGTGTTCGTAGCTACCAAGATGACATATGCAAATCTCACGGCGTGGCCCTGTGCTCGTTGATGCTGCAGCGAGCGGCAATACTGTGCAGCTGAACTGGTTGGGCAAACGACCATCGCGACCAGAGCCTAAAAGAACGACAACCACATTAAATAGGGTTGCAACAGGGTAGAGGTCGGTTGGAGTGTCCATCCAGTGATTCGTGCCACAAGCGCCCCCGTCCCACCTTATAAAATTAAAATATTAGCATTTGAATAATAATACTTATAATATAAAAGAAAAATAAATATAAAATATAAATATTAGCAAAATAATAATAATAAAAATAAAAAGCGCCCCCATCCCACCTTATCCGAGCGAGTGCCGTGTCGATACCCCTGTAATAGATGTACTCGTACAAGGCACGATGGCTGTAAATCTCATTGGCAACGTTCTCTCGTACGAGTTGCCACATCTCCTGGTCCCCGTAAATGTAACTCGCGATGACCCGCCATCCGCAGTTCCCATCTGCTTTCACATTCAAGTAGCTCACTACGTAGTCCAACATATGCCAGGGAACACTGCTGCTGTACTTAAAGCAAATTATATCTGTCTCGGTACCAGCTGGAACATCGTAATAATTTCACGTCACAATAAAATAATATAATTTTGTAAATTAACATTTTAATTAACGTTCAACTTTATAAAAAATAAATGTCACCTTGGTGTGCCTCTTGTGACGGTTCAGAAGATTGGCTGGTTCTCGGTCCACACGAAGAAGTGCGTCCACGCGAAGATGTGCGTCCACGCGAAGAAGTGCGTGCACGCGAAGAATTGCTTGTACGACCTTGAGAATTATCCCTATACTCCCATCGCGATGCTTCACACTTAGTAGAATCAGTTTTTTTGGGACGACCTCGCGTATTTTCCTTAACCTCCAGTTCTCCATATGCTTGTTGGTCTGGGTAAAGCTGACCGTAAAGGAGGTTATTGCAGTACCGCTTCGTCGCAGGATCGCTCGCTTCAACCTCTTTGGCAAGCGACCGAAAAAACTCAACATCAGTCCAGGCACCCTGATTATGCTGGCTCTGGTGATTTGTTCCTAAAAGTATACGATCCAAAAATTGAAACAATTAAACAAAATAATATACTTTAATGTGTAATTTAAAATGAACCACAAAGTAGAAAATTATAAATAAACATTAAGCAGATTTTCAGAGAGTCACTAGTCACACGACTCGTGTGACCATGTGACACGGGTCGTGTGACCATTACACGACTCGTGTCACATGGTCACACGAGTCGTGTGAAAACCCCGTAGCTTTCAAACATTTCTCTTCAGTAAGCACACGGCTCGTGTGACAGGATGACACGAGTCGTGTGAGTGTCACACGACCCGTGTCACTGGGCACACGAGTCGTGTGAAAACCCCGTGGCTTCTGATCCATTCTCCTCAGTAGGCACACGACTCGTGTGACCATGTGACACGAGTCGTGTGATGATAACACGACCCGTGTCACTAGGCACACGAGTCGTGTGACCTGCCTGCACCTTGTTTTTTTTTTTTTTTTTCAAAGTAATATACTTTAATGTGTAATTTAAAATGAATCACAAAGTAGAAAATTATAAATAAACATTAACCACAAATTACCTTGTTCTAACATCTCTAGTGTCTTCCAGAACTCGTGGATCATGTCAATACCAATCGCCATTTTAGAATCGTGTGCTGTACGAAGCGTACATGCACAAGGAATTCCATGTGTGGTAGGCAATACACAGCCGCAGCGCCAGTATACTTCATGGCTCAAGTCTCGCATCCTTGTTAGCTCATCGTTCAATAAATTCATACAGTAATGCGAGACTCTCAATATCAAGCACGCGAAAGTCAATCTCGTATATGCCGTACTCTTCCTAAGTCTAGAATACTCAAGTGCTGTCCTGTTAATACATTACAAAATAAATTATAATATACTTATATAATATAATATATTATACTTATATATAATATATTTGAATGTACCTGATTTCAGTCAATTGAGACTCGATCTCCTTATCAATCTTATGCCACACTGTATCTAGCGCGCCAGTTGACGTGCGAAGCCACTGCTTCAACACAGAGTGGGCACTTTCCACCATACAGGTAGTTGTGTTGCCAAAATGTGTTACTTGGTTCGTCCAGGCTTTCAAAAACTTCTCCTTGTGGCATAGCCACGTCTCCTCGAGATATTGTACCACTTTTGAATCATTCCCGTATTTTGCATTCAATTGAGCTACGGTAGTGTCGTACTCATCCGACGTACTGGCATTCATAATCGACTTCCACTGACCGCGCAAGAACCTCTCAGATAAATTTTTATCTTTCCCAAACAAGTTGTACACTTTGTTTTCCACATCCTTGTTGATGTGCCACGTGCAGAGTAAGTGGGCAGATTGGGGAAAATGCCTCCTAATAGGAGTCAATAAGCCCAACTCTCTGTCACTGACAACCGCATTAGGATGCACCTGAGCAGCGTCAAATATTAGTGAGACACGCAAAAAAAACCTCAAATTTATTTTACCATATATCACAAAGTACGTTTATATACTAATTAAATTAATCATGTACTTCATATAAATTCTTACCGTATAGCCTATGAGAAGTCTCAACTTGTCGAGAACCCAATCATAACTGGCCTCTTTCTCGTCCTTAATGAAGGCATACGCAATTAAAAAGTTATTGTTGCACGGCGTCATGCCAATCATCTCGACCAACGACATCTTGTACCTGTGAAAATGAGACCAAAAGAAATAAATTATAATCACATTAAATCTAATCCAAAATATAAATTTAAATTAATACTAATAACATATCTATAAATTTAAAATACCTGTTGGTTTTGTACGTCGAATCTATGCCGACAAACCAATAATAAGTCCGGAATAAACTCACTGAATCAGGATGGGCCATGAATATGTGTGTCAGCGCATTTGTATTCGGATCGACATTTGTATAAACTATGTAGTTGCTGCTGTTTGCCAAATGTAGAAGTTGGGTAGGAACGTCCCTACCCTTAAAACTTTCCTTACGCAACCAGTCTCTATAGTTATATACATGTCGCCGATTAGCATGGTCGTGTGGATTTTTTTCATGGACGGCGCCAAAATATTTGCTGGTGTCACATGCGCAGCAGTCATTTCACGAATAATTTTTTTGGATGACACGCTTATGCCGCTCGACTGTCGATGGCCCTCAGGATACACGACAAATGAATGATTATGGTATCCCTTCGTTTCGTCTTGACTCGTGTGGATCATCCAGTATGTCGATCTGGCAACACGCTTTACTTGCATCTCAAAAGGGCACTGGCACGCTTTCGTTTTTGAACGTCTCGAAACAGCTTTATTCATATCTACGTTTTTGCCTCTATAACATTCGCCTCGATCGCACTTCAAGATCTTCAGCCTTCCGGGTTTTTTGTGTTTCGAAATAGTAAAAAAGAAACCATTTAGAATTGCCGTACTTTTTGCATCCTTAATAGCCCCCACATCACTAATAAACAGCGTAGTTGTATTGAAAGCGGAACGGTAATCAACACCATCTCCTCCAAAATCTTCTAAAGATACCTGCAATGTATTACATATTTAATAATTTTAAAGCATACTTATAATATAAATAATTAATTGAAACATGCAACATACTAATTTTTAATTAACATCAACTTTATAGATAATTAAGTATAATTAATTTGTAACTCCTGACACGATAATATCTAACGTTCAACTTATAGATAATCAAGTATAATTAATTTCTAACTCCTAACACGATAATATCTAACGTCCAATTTATAACATATTAATTTCAAGTCTATAAAATAATAATTTCTAATTCCTAACACAATAACATATAACGTCAAATTTATAAGATGATCAAGTTTAATATATATAACAAATTTATTTCTAACAGCTAACACAATAATATTTAATGTTCAATTTATACATAATAATATCAAATCTATAATATAATAATTTCTAGTTCTAACACGATAATACTATGTTACGTTCAATTTATAACAAAAATTATTTAAAATCTATAACAAAATAATTTTTAATAATTTTATTTATTAAAAAAAATATATATGTCCGGCCGGTCGGACCGCACGGACCGGGTTCCGTGCGGTCGTCGCGACCGGACATCAAGCCGGCCGTACGGCCGGTCTGTTAGTACAAAGACCGGTTCGTACGGCCCAAAAAGCCGTGCCGGGACGGTCACGTCCGGACGAACCGGCCGTACGCCCTACGGGCCATCCAGTTTTTTCGGCTGGACACGACCGGTCCCGTGAGGCTTTCCCGTCCGGACAGAAAAAAAATTACCTCTGAGCTGCTTGACATGGTGCAAATGAGAAGGGCAAAATCGTCCAAGGGGGGCGGTGACTAGTAATAAGGGGGGCGGTAAATAGTAACGCCCATTTCTTATTCAATAGATTTGAATGTGCACATTGTCGACGTTCCTAATAGAACCCAACAACTGGTATCAGAGCCCAGGTTAATTCGACTTTGTGCACTATTCGAATTAGGGCTTGCGTGATATATGTGAATTAATTGTGTACAGACGCAGCGCATAATAGATTAGAATTGCAAATAAGTGTGTTTGCAGATATTCTTGAATCCGACTATTATGGCCCGCATGTATGTTTGTTTTTTAATTCATGTATGTCGTTTTAAAAGCCTCGGACATGTCGAGGATTTTTGGGTTGGTGAATGTTTGTAATAATTTATTCGCGCGGTGGGACACCGCATAGTTTAAATGCTTTACTAGATCATTCATGTACGACCCCTACGTGGGCCATAGGATCAATGTATGTAATTATATTATGTAATTGTTCGTTGGACCTAGTAAGCGCGGACATCTCTCGACGAGACGAGGCAGGCTACCCCGCGAACCCGTAGTTGATGGGATACGTGGTACTGTGCAAATGCGGACATACTCGTAGGCAGCTTGCTGTCAGATACGAGCATTGTTAAGGTGTTTGCAGACGGATACGCACGAACCCAGGTCAACAGAAGTACGGGCGACGGCAGCAGTAGGCACACGCCAACAAAGGAGACTCGATAGCGACTTTCCCGATGACGACTTGTTCAAGACGAAAAGTGGGAGTCACGGCGAAAAAGGAAATTCCAAGTCCTGAATCTAAAGACCCAGTTCAACAAGGACTAGACTACGTTTCCCGAAAGATTGGAGATTGATTAAAATGGCCATGATAGTTGGATCTTAGTCCTCGTTTATTATTGCCTATTAATCATGCATGTCCTAATGTGATTTAATTGTTTTATGTGCAAATTGAATTATTAGTAGCATGTTTAAGAAAATCTCTTTAAACTAATAATTATATTAAGTGTGTAATGGGTTGAAATAAATAACATCCAAGGCCTCCATTATAGGTTTGTCAGTGAAGTGATTTGAATCGAGCCCAAATGACGTTTTATTTCACAGTTCACAAGGACAAATCTCCTTCGGGATGGTTATAGTGAGCTATTTCAAAAGCGTACGGGTCACCCAAAGGTGGACGTATAATTTTGGTAGTAAACTTAGTACCAATTAATGGGTTACACTTAAAGTGCAAATAATTACGATATTCCCAAAGGATAAGGTCATTTTTATTCTTATAAAATTTATTTATAAGTTGATTGCACTGGCCAAAAGTTCGACAGACTATTAGTTAAGTATTGCTTGGCAGTATGTTAAGCTAATGGGATTTATCCCTCCTCTTGCGACGGTTTGAACCGTAGACGTCCACACTCAGTGGCCTGCGGGGATTCGGTGTTTTGAAGTGCCGGTGAATATATTCAAATATTGTTTTGAAGGGATCAATATTTGATGATTCGAAAACACTTGACTGTGTAAAGACTATGTTTGCTTGATCCCAGGAATTCAAAATGTCTTTTCAATCTGTTGTCCGTAATACTCAAAGATAATTTACTTGTTCAAACATGATTAGAAATAGAACTTGGATAGTGTCTAGTTTTGCTGAAGAATACAAGCCGAATGGCACGTGTATCTGGTTTAAGCGAAATAGACATAGAAAGATGATCTGTCCTATCCTTAATACAAGAAAGGTAAATTAAATCTTATTGACTGGCAAGTCGAAGCATTTTAAGTGGTGTTATCTATCAGTGCCTGGTATGTAGATACGTAACAACTAATTATGTAAAAAGGTTTCAGTGAACAAATCGACATGTGAAGGTTGAATTATCATCTAGAATGGGCTAGCTCCGGAAGTAGCAACTATTGCAGTGGGAGTTATCTATTAAGTAGAATTTTTGGTTAATCGAGTAATTGTCTTTTCGTACCAAGTTTTAGAAAGAATTCATATTCAGCTTCTAAATTGTGTATGGATGAAAACATGATGTTTTATCTATTTGGTACGTAGGTAGACGATATGCTCAGTGAACCAATATGCCTCACAGTGCAGTAGGTGAAATTAGTAACACGTCGACTAGAACCAATAAGAAGAAAGGTCCTTCAACAAATGAATCATTACATAATTTTGGCATCTAGTGTTTGAGATTTTAGAGTTAGTAGAATTCAAAGGTGGATTGCCATTGAACTCATGGGTTCTTTGGGAATGGATGAAACTATCAAACCTATGAATTTTGCTTGGTGTCTAAAATCACAAAAATGACCTTTTGAAGGTCGAGGGATTTAGAAGCCAAATAAATGTTAAAAATGGTTTATCCGATTTGTAAAGTTCTATGATTTTAGGACAAAAGATAGTTTTGAATATTTTTCTTCGGAGAAATTTGTTCAAAACAGGGTACATTAAGTGACATTCCATAAGTCTGAGTACATCGAAAGAGTGTAATGGCAGTTACGGAAAGATGTCGAGTTTAATGTATCAGTGGCATTACGATTGAAATCGTAGTGACTAATACCTTTTGGAAAATAATAGAAATACTTATTGGAGGTTGAGATTCAATCTCAACGTGTTTCACCTGGTTTATCTGAACAGGACGGTGCAATAGACCGAAGGAAAATGTCTCTCTAGAAGATTGGTTATGTCAATGATGAGTTATTTGGAATTTTGCTTTTTCGTATTGGAGTTGTGCAAAT
>CACSLK010019758.1:4380153-4406636 GCA_902706635.1 Striga hermonthica
CCGCGCCCAGTGCGTGCGTGCGACCGTGCTGGTGGCCGAGCCAACGGCCGACCGCCCGGCCACAGTGAGCCGGCGGTCTAGCCAGCCAGTGAACCGCCGGTTCACACGGGTTACTTGAGCGGTTCAGGACTCAGTGACCTGGTCCGAGTTCAGTCAGTTCAATATTTTAGTTAAATTTTCAGTCCAGTCAGTTCAGTATACCAGTACCAGTTCAGTCCAGTTTTATTGTCAGTCAAGTTAGACCCCGAGATTATTCCAGTTAGATATTGAGTTCGAGTCGAGCATCTTAGCAGTTATTTTCAGTCAGTCTGAGCATAGTACCTAGTGTTTGTTTATTTATATATTTTACAGTTTGATCAGCAGTAGCACTTACATTTTCCATACCAGCAGTTCAGGTGGGGACTCAGACTGAGTGTTACATTGAGTATAATTACAACTATCATGTTTGAGGTATGTATATACCAGTTCCGCTTAGAGTGGTGGCCAGTTCAGATGCGTAATTCCTTTTCTGAGTTCTAGTGGCGTAATCTGCCCACTAGGGTGTGCACATGGTTCCGGGGAAGTTTATTATAGCCGGCAGATTCAGTATCTGGTCCAGTTTATACTGTTGACCAACCAGTTCACAGACATGACATAGAGATAGATTATATATATGCTCTTGATCATGATATTGAAATTATTATTACTGTTTTATTTCAGCATGAGTTTCTGCGGTGCACAGTGGCTTTTAGTGCTCACGCTCCCACTATATTATCTTTTTCAGATCACAGGGTCGGTCCTGAGGAGTCAGTGGCGTCGGTGGTCGTGGGATGTTTATACGTCTGTTTACGGACTTTTGGACATGTATATATTTATTTTGCCACATTCTGCTTCCGATGACAGTTTCAAGTTTTCGAACACGCATGTTGATTTCCAGATTTTGATCCGATTCGTCAGTCGGATTTTATACAGTTTTACATGCATGTTTGACTAGAGATAATATGTTTTTCTTAACAGTTTAACTCAGAAAAGATAATGGATTTTTAGAAAAGAAAGGTTTCTCAGTAGCATCCCGAATCACGATTTTGCAAACTAGTAAGTATTTTTAGAAAAGATTTTGCGAAAATTTTACTCTGATTTTAATAAGCTAGCGGGGTGTTACAGCTCAGGTCTGTACTTGGGTCCAAAATGCACCCAAGTGTAGACTTAGTCTCATTTTTTGATTGCCACATAAGTTAGACATAGTCTACTTTTAATTGCATTAGAAAACATTTTTTAATAGACTAAGTCTATTTATCTACATGGCATATGATATTTTTGTAAGAGACACAAATTATTGTGGATGCTCTTAGAATGCGATTTATTTATAACCTTCTCACAGGGTCCCTGAATTTATTGCATTGCCACATGAAGACCGACTATTAATTTTGTTTGTCAAGAATTAGGTTTTGACTTATGAAAATTAATGGGTTCTTGAAAAACCCTTCTCTTACGAATGTTGATTATGTAGGGCGACCCACGTAGCATACTTACTCACAATGTGTAGAGATGTAGGTGGATTTAAGTTAATATTGTGTTGAGGATGTCAATATTAACAGTTAAATATAATGTGTTTAATCTATAAAATTACTATCATGTTTCTCAGGCTATATTCATCATGTCGTTAAATCCGTTGTCTGTCATTTTAAAAGAAAATCAACTTGTCAATCCCGAACCATTTGATTGGAAGAAGAATTTAGACATTGTCATGTTGATCACCATAGCTAGGGGCACTCCTGTAAGGGATCATGTCTAGAAGTGAATGGAGCAGTTCACTCGCATGGAGTCTGAGGGTGCACTAATTCAAGAGTGCATCAAGGTTGACATAATAGTCTTTTCGCTGCATAAAGAGCTCAATCAATTCTGCTATAGTTACAGCGCGATTCCTTGGAATATGCCAGTAACTAAGCTGATTAGGGAACTTGAGGCGGCTGAGAAGATTATCCATGAGGAGCGACAAATGATTCTACCAGAACAAGAGATGGCCTCGTCCTCTAAGTCCATAGGAATAAAGAAAAAAAAAGATCTGTTCAAGAATTAATAGAATCGTCTAGAGCTGCAAGATCGGGACAGAAGGTCGACTGCCCTCTTCTCAATAAAGGTAACTCTCTCATTAATGTCGTTGAAACATGTTTAGCGGTTGTATCTACTAGAACCCGGTGTGTAGATACTGGAGCTACTGATCATTTTTACAATTCATTGTAGGGGTTCCAGGAAACCAGACGGCTTAAGGAGGGAAAGATCACCATGTACATGGGCGATGCTACGAAAGTGACAGTTGTTGCAGTGGGAGACGTTACTTTATTGTTTAGTAGTAGTAGTTTGGTTTTAAGACATTGCCTTTATGTTCTTAGTTTTAGAAAGAATCTTGTTTCAGTTTCTAAACTTGTTATGAATGGTTTTTTTGTTTATGTTTGATGACTTGGTTATTATTCTCTATGGAAAACGTTTTATTAGTTGGCATTTTATATATTCTTAAACCGAACTCTCTCACACTGCAACAAACTGAATTGAAAAATATCATGACTAAATCTAATATGAGGAAGAAGTCTTCGCAGATGAATCAAGCATATCTTTGGCACCTTAGACTTGGGCACATCAACCTTAGGAGGATTTAAAAGTTGGTATCTAATGGACTCCTCAGTCCATTAGAAGATCATTGTCCAACTTGCGAATCGTGCCTGAAAGTTAAGATGTCCAAGAGGCTGTTTACGACAAAGGGGTATAGGAGCCAAGGAGTGCTAGGATTGATTTATTTTGATTTGTGTGGTCCTATGTCGATCCAAGCTAGAGAAGGTTTCGAGTACTTTGTCTCTTTTATTGACGATTACTGGAGATTTGTGTACATTTATCTGTTGCACCGCAAGTCGGAATGCTTTGAGAAATTCAAGGAGTATCGGACAATTGTGGAGAAGCTTCATGGTAAAAGTATGAAGTCGCTTCGATCTGATCGAGGTGGCGACTACCTCTTTGAAGAGTTCAGGACATACTTATCGGAAGTTGGGATTGAATCTCAATTGACTGCAACCGACACGCCCCAATAGAATGGGGTTGTAGAGCGAAGAAATAAGACTCTTATGGAAATGGTTAGGTCGATGATGAGTTATTCAAGATTACCAGATTCTTTTTGGGGAATGGCGCTGGAAAAAACATCGTATGTTCTAAACTTGGTTCCATTGGTGTCAGTAGAGACTACTCCTTTCGAATTGTGGAAAGGGCGAAAGTCCAGATTTTCACATATTCCGGTATGGGGTAGCCCTGCACACGTTTTGGTGCAGGGGTTGAAAAATTGGAAAAGCGTTGGAAGCACGAGTTTTTTTAGGCTATCCCATGGAAAATAAAGGTGGATTATAGTCCCTAGGATCAAAAGGTGATCGTTAGCACGAACGCTAGATTCATGGAAGAAGACTATATTATAGATCACAAGCCCGCGTGTAGACTAGTCTTAGAGGAGTTAAGGGATGAAGACAATAGTTCCCCACCAAGTGCACAAGTAGATATGTCACATAATACTGCAACATGGCACACTAATAGTGTACCAGTGCAGACAATACCTCGTTGTAGTGGGAGGTTTCTAATTTATCGGACCGATGGATAGGTCTTGGACAGTCTTCGTGCTCACTTCCAGGATACCTAGAATCAGACCCAAGGACCTACAACGAGGCACTCCATGATAAAGATGAAGATTCATGGAATGTTGCGATGAATGTTGAAATGGGACAATACTCTAATCAGGTCTGGATCTTGTAGAACCACCTGATGGGGTACGACCCATTGGATGTAAGTGGATTTATAAGAGAAAGAGAGGATCAGATAGGGAGGTGCAAACCTTCGAAGCTAGGCTTGTTGCGAAAGGTTATACCCAAATTGAGGGTATAGACTACGATGAAACCATTTCGCCTGCAGCTATGCTTAAGGCCATTCGGATTCTCTTGGCTGTACCCACTCATATGGATTACGAGGTCTTGCAAATGGATGTCAAGACGGATTTCCTTAACGGAAACCTTGAAGAGGACATCTATATGCAGCAATCAGAGGGTTTCATTGTTAAGGGACGTGAGCATCTAGTATGTAAGCTTAATCGGTCTATTTATGGACTGAAGCAAGCTTCAAGATCTTGGAACATTTGATTCGATGAGGTGATCCAGTCGTACGAGTTCACTCAATGTCTGGATGAGCACTGTGTGTACAAGAAAATCAGTGGGAGCGCGGTGGTGTTTCTTGTGCTTTACGTAGATGACATACTTCTCATTGGAAACAGTAAGGAGTTATCAGACGTAAAGATGTGGTTTTCTAAGCAGTTTGATATGAAGGACTTAGATAAAGCAGGACACATTCTTGGTAGTAGGGTCATTCGAGATCGTAAGAAGAGAATGTTATGCTTATCCAAGTCATTATACATAGATACTGTCTTGGCTAGATCAGCATGCATGATTCCAAGAAAGGTACCTTATATTTCAGGAATGGAAAACCTCTGTCCAAGGAGATGTCTCCTAAGATGTCTCAAGAGATAGAGGACATAAAGACAGTTCCTTATGCTTCGGCAGTAGGAAGTCTCATGTATGCAATGCTCTGTACAAGGTCGGATATTAGTTACGTCGTTGGCTTAGTAGCTAGATATCAAAATAATCTGGGATGAGAACATTGCTCTGCAGTGAAGTATATACTCAAGTACCTGAGAAGGACAAAGGAGTACATGTTAGTTTACTGGACCAAGGAGTACATGTTAGTTTACCGGACTAAGGAGTACATGTTAATTTACCGTGCATACTGCTCGTCACCTTTACAGTGACTCTGATTTCCATTCAGATTGGGATGAGAGTAAGTCAACCTCAGGTTATGTGTTTACCTTGGGAGGTGGAGCCATTGCTGGAACACACCGACGAGGCGGTCCTTCCCACGGATCGATATCGGATACCAAACACATACATACATGATTTCGAATTACCCTAGGCATGCTCCTAATGTATGAACAGAGAAATACCTTACTTTGAGGCTTTGATTCGATCTGAGCGATCTTCTAGTCTGTGTCCCGACCACGTTTGGACGCCGGATGGATGAAGATCTACCAAACGGTTGAAAGGAGCAGATTGTGTTTCGTCTTCACCGAACCCTTCGCATGACTTTCTCCTCACGATGGTGGCTGAAGGTGTCACGTTTTGTGTTGCTGCATAGGGTTCAAGACGTGTAATCCCTCATTTTTTAGAGGTCCTTGAGCCAGCCTAGGGATCTCTTAGGAGGTATAGGGTTTGGGCTCCCTACAGGCCCAAATTCTTATGTTCAGCCCAGAACACAATTTGGCCCGTAAATATTAATTCATTCCACTAGAGAATTAATATTGCACTCCCGTCCTATCCCGAAATGAATCAGGCTTCTATTAGACTCGATATAATTCCCCGTGTTTAAGATATCGCACGTCCATTAATTATTAAAGCATCTAACTGCTTTAATTAATTAATAACTTTTATTCCTTAAGTAGTACCACTCAACCTTATTATCGTACGGATTAAATCCACATGCAGGGTTTATACGATAATCCTTATGAGTTCCTTAAGGGGACATCATCAACCTGGATGTCTAGGACACGGTTCCCTAATGCCAATAAATAGATATCATGCAGATAATGTTGTTACCCAAGATACGGAGCATATTGAACCAATACTTAGTTCTCACACATGGTAAATCAAAGTAACAAACAAATATCCCACATATCGAAGTATCACAGTTAGGGTTAAGGATTAGTAGAGTCACCGAGACCTAGGTTTTTCATGATAGTCAGAACAGAAGAATACGTCTCAACTGTGATCCATTCAATGCGACGCAGCGCACTAGTATAAACCAATAGCCAAGACAAGCTACATCCAACTTATACTACAACCTACACCGATAGTCATGTCCATAACTATCTTAGTTGTGAATACCATTTATATCTTATAAGGGACCGACAATGTAATCTTCTGTGTGACTACTAACACACCACATTGTCTACAATATAAGACAATAGGACATTTAGCATACAAGCAATCATAAAGAATGCATCAATGTGAAAACATTTATTTCAGTCAAAATGGGAAATTGAATAAATACAATCCAAAAGCTCACATGAAAGTTTGCTTTACAGTATACTCTAACAATTTCCCACTTATACTAAAGCTAAACTTTTAGTATATAAACACATGTCATAACAATTCTCCCAATTATACTCAAAGTCTAGCTGCAACACATCGTAAACCAAGACCCTCTACGTGTTTCTCGAAGACATTGACAGTTAGAGTCTTCGTGAAAGGATCCGCTAGGTTATCCAACGATGCTATCTTCGTCACAGCCATATCTCTTCGTTTGACGATCTCTCGTATAAGGTGGTACTTTCTCTCGATGTGTTTACTAGCCTTATGTGCTCGAGGTTCTCTCGAGTTTGCGACTGCACCAGCATTGTCACAATAAATTGTGATACACCTAGGCACACTCGAAAATACCCCTAAGTCCAGTAAGAAGCTCCTGAGCCAAACAACCTTCTTTGTTTCTTCTGAAGCAGCAACGTATTCAGCTTCCATGGTAGAATCTGCAATGCATTTCTGCTTCACACTTCTCCATGAGATCGCTCTGTCTCCCATCATAAACACATAACCCGTGGTCGACTTTCTCTTATCTCAATCAACATGGAAATCAGAATTTGTGTAACCCAAAGGAGTTAGACCGTCTGACTGGTAAACAAGCATATAATCCCGAGTTCTTTTCAGATACTTGAGAATATGCTTCACCGCGGTCCAGTGTCCTTGACCAGGGTTTGAATGATATCTCGCTACCATGTCAACTGCATAACAAATATCAGGCCTCGTGCACAACATGGCATACATAAGGCTTCCTATAGCCGAAGCATAAGGAACCTTAGCCATTTCCTCTATCTCTTTTGTGTCTTCGGACACATATCCTTAGATAGAGGAACTCCATGACGAAAAGGTAGCAACCCTTTCTTAGAGTTCTGCATGCTGAAACGAGCAATCACAGTATCAATGTAAGCAGCTTGAGATAAACAAAACAATCTTTTTTTCCTGTCACGAATGACCTTGATTCCAAGAATGTACGATGCCTCACCCAAGTCCTTCATTTGAAATTGTTCTGAAAGCCATACCTTTCCGTCTGACAAAATCTTCACATTGTTGCCGATGAGAATATCATCTACGTATAGTACTAAGAATACCACTACGTTTCCGTTGCTCTTTTTGTATACACAACTTTCGTCTTGACATTGATCAAATCCATAGTACTTGATCACCTCGTCAAAACGAATGTTCCAAGACCTAGAAGCTTGTTTTAGTCCATAAAGAGACTTCTTTAGCTTCCATACTCGATGCTCTTAGCCTTTCTTCACATAACCCTCGGGTTGCTGCATATAGATGTCTTCATCCATGTTTCCGTTAAGGAAAGCTATCTTGACATCCATTTGCCAAACCTCATAGTCCATGTGACTTGCTATGGATAAGAGAATCCAGATCGACTTAAGCATGGCTACCGGTGAAAAGGTCTCATCATAATCGATTCCCTCTTTCTGAGTGAAACCCTTCGCAACAAACCGTGCTTTGAAGGAAATAACATTGCCGTCAGATCCTCTCTTACGCCTACAGACACATTTGCACCAAATGGCTTTCTTGCCTTCAAGAAGGTCCCTAAGGTCGTATACATCCATAGCATCTATAGATTCAATCTTAGATCCATAGATTTCTGCCAAGAATCTGCATCTACGTCTTGGATTACCTCATTGTAGGTCCAAAGATCACTATCATGCTCTTCACTTGGGGTCAAGTCTGAAGACTCTCCCACAAACATGAAACGATCGGGCTGACGAACAACCCTCCCACTACAACGAGGCAATGCTGGTGTAAATACATCAGAGTCAACACGTTGTGCAGTCTCTTGTGGTATATCCTCTTGCACACTCGGTATGCCATTGTCTGCCCTCAACTCTTTGAGAATAATCTCACTCTTGGACTTATGCTCACTCATATAGTCTTTCTCTAAAAATCGGGCATTGGTGCTAACCACTACCCTCTGATCTTTAGAACTATAAAAGTAACCACCTCTCGTTCCCTTTGGGTAACCGACAAACAGCCGTACTTCTATTCTAGGTGCCAACTTATCAGCTTCTTTATCCGACACATGTGCTGTGCAGCCCCAAATCCGAATGTGGTTTAAACTGGGCTTGCGCCCGGACCACAATTCTATTGGAGTTTTCGGAACTGATTTAGAAGGTACAAAGTTAAGAAGGTACGCCGCCGTTTCCATGGCATATCCCCAAAACGTGGTAGGTAATGAAGCATAGCTCATCATCGATCTCACCATTTCCAACAGAGTCCTATTCCTTCTCTCTGCTACGCCATTCTGTTTGGGAGTACCAGGCACAGTCAGTTGGGATGTAATCCCATTCTGTAATAAGTATTGCCTAAATTTATTGCTAAGGTATTCGCCACCACGATCAGATCGTAGTGACTTGATACTTTTCCCTTGACGGTTCTCCGCTTCTATCTTGAATTCTCTGAACTTGTCAAAGCATTCTGACTTGCAGCGCATCAAGTAAATGTACCCATATCTTGAGTAATCATCAGTAAAAGTAACGAAATACTCAAAACCACCTCTAGCTTGAATAGACATAGGCCCACACAAATCAGAGTGAATCAATTCCAACACATCATTGGACCTATTCCCCTTGGCCTTAAAGGGCCTAGAAGTCATCTTGCCTTCCAAACAGGATTCGCAGACTGGAAATGGTTCAACTTGGAGAGAGTCCAAGAAGCCTAACTACCAGCCTTTGGATCCTCCTTAGGTTGATATGACCCAATCTTAGGTGCCAAAGATATGTCTGATTCGACTGAGATGGTTCCTTTCTCTTGTTTAGTAATGAAGATGCATGAGCCTCAGTCACAGTATGATATGCACAAGTAATAGTATAAAGATTGTTAACCAACATGCCAGAACAGATAAAAGAGTTATTTCTCATAATAACAACATTGTCATTAAAAATAATTGAATATCCATCCAAAAACAACTTCGGAACTGAAATTAAATTCTTCCGAAAATTCGGCACGTACAAAACGTTCTTAAATACTAAAACAGAATCAGAAAATGATAAATGCACATCTCCCACTGCAACCACCGCCACTCGTGTAGCGTTGCCCAAGCTGATGGTAATCTCGCCCTCACTGAGCTGCCTTCTTTGAAGAAACCCCTGCAAAGTATAACAAACATGATCAGTGGCTCCTGTATCTACTACCCAAGAACTGGTAGAACAAGCTGCAAAACATGTTTCGACAACTAAAGCAAGAGACGTACCAGGAACATCCTTGAGGGGACAATCTGTCTTCCAATGTCTTGTCTTGTTTCACTTGAAGCACTTGCCTTTCGGCTTCACCACGCCACCAGAAGGCGCTACAGTCTTGCTCCCACTATTCCCACTGCTCCCACTGGTTCCACCACTTTTTCTGCACTTGATTTTTCTTCTTCCCATCTTTCGACGAAGAAGGTCCAGCTTGTACAGAAACATGAGCCTGTGGTCCCCTTCCCATAAGACCCTCCGCTGCAACCAAGTCCATAAGAAGCTCGGCCAGAGTATAGCCCGTCTTATTCATGATTGCATTCAGGCGGAAGTTCTCATAGGACTTCGGGAGCGAGTGCAGGATGATATCGATCTTGGCTTCGCCATCGATATTTCCTCCGAGCACATCTATCTCATTCAGATATTCCATCATCTTGAGAACATGCTCTCGCACAGAAGCTCCCTCTGGCATGACAGAAGACATAATCTTCCTCATAGCCTCAAACCGAGCAGCCCTATCTTGCTCACCAAAGAGTTCCTTGAGGCTCAACATCATGTCAGCAGCAGTAGGCATGGTGTGATGCTGCTGTTGCAAAACATTTTACATAGATGCCAAGATGTAGCAACGAGCCATCTCATCAGCCTTATGCCACTTTCGATGAGCCTCCCTTTCCTCTTCAGTAGATTGGGTGCTCAAAGGAGCGGGAGCAGGAGTGGTGAGCACAAACTTGTACTCATCAGCAACAAGGATAATATCCAGATTTCTCTTCTAGTCCAAATAATTTGGACCAGTAAGCTTGTTTTGATTGAGAATGACCATAAGTGGATTGAATGACATGATGTATAACTTAAATAAATAATTGCAAACACGTAAGTAATAATTCACATAAATTTGAAGCATAAAATATGGAAACCTTCAAAAACCATTGTTTAATATAACCTTCGACAACTTAACGAACACACATGCAAGCCACGTTGGGTGGACGTTTACACATATTTCAATTAAGCAGACACCCAGTCATTAATCTCAATTGCACGCCAACCTGTCCTTATGGCGAATGAAATTAATAGTCGAAATATTAATACTGGCCATGTGAATCAAAACAGGGACTCCGTTGGCAAGTTATATTAAAATTCACATCTAAGTGATGACCACAATTTAACCCCAAGACCAATCATCCACAATTGATGAACTTACCGATGGGGAAGACACATCGCTTGTAAATAATTTTCTACAATTATCTTGAAATAATCTTTACCAGTGAGCTTATGAATGACACTATTCGTTAGGGAGGAGACCCCATGGGTCACGCGTATGCCACTCACTTCACCTAAAGATTAAGTCGTTTGAATAGAAGTCTTATCTAGTAAGCTCGTGAATGCCGCATCCGTTAGGGGGAGACTCCCAGGGTCCCGCGAGCGACAAACACCCTACTTAAAGACTAATTATAGAGGCCAAATAAATTAATTAAAATTCATATTAAACTCACTTAGTCATTTTTACTTGAAGGTTTTTAACAACATGCAATAAGAAATAATAAAATTCCTATCATGCTCCTAACACGCAGATCACATAAATCCTAGCATGCTCCTAAAATTCAAAACAAAAGCAATAACATCTTTCTAAGAATTTATAGAACCTATTCACATGATTTCTAGCATGCCAAAAATTCGATTTAAATCAGCTAGACACATAATCAAATTAAACATGCTCTATCAAAATTAAATCGACATCCACAAAGTGATAAAAAATGCGAAAATTAAAACACATCTATCGCAGCCCCTTTAAAACCAACTACTAACAGCCTATCAAAGCTATTACATGATTCAGCAAAGTCGTGGATGAACAATCGAATCAGCATCTCGCGTAAATCGGGCCATTCACGCAATGTCCGCACCCACCGACGGAAAAAGGGTCAAAAACTTCATCTAGACGATAGAATTTGACCCCGCCACAGGCTATCACGACAAAGCCATCACCTGTGTAGATCTCGCTCTCTCGTTTCCGAAATGGTATTATGGGTTGAAATCGGACACCTGTACCAAAAGTTATGGCCAAAACGGTTTTCGCCGACGAAAATTCCCCCGGTGAATGATGAAACCCTAGCCGCCGCCTCCAGGTTGATCATCTTCATCACGTTCGACTTTGAACACAAAATTACAGCAAAAACCGAACAAGAACAGCCCTACTACAGTCTACAAAATCGCCTATACTACCCACACTTGTTATCTGGTGGGAAAAACGATTACAACAATACACAAGGAGTGCGATAGACACCATCCAGAAGCATAAACAAGATAAACAATCATCCATACCATGAACATGACTAAAAACGAATAAACGAATAAACGAAATCAACAACATGTTCCAGGCAGAGCCGATAATCTACAAAACCGATGGCTCTGATACCAATTTCTGGAACACGCCGACGAGGCGGTCCTTCCCACGGATCGATATCGGATACAAAACACATACATACATGATTTCGAATTACCCTAAGCATGCTCCTAAAGTATGAACAGAGAAATACCTTTCTGCGAGGCTTTGATTCGATCTGAGTGATATTCTAGCCTGTGTCCCGACCACGTTTGGATGCCGGATGGACGACGATCTACCAAACGGTTGAAAGGGGCAGATTGTGTTTCGTCTTCACCAAACCATTCGCGTGACTTTCTCCTCACGATGGTGGCTGAAGGTGTCACGTTTTATGTTGCTGCGTAGGGTTTAAGACGTGTAATCCCTCCTTTTATAGAGGTCCTTGGGCCAGCCTAGGGATCTCTTAGAAGGTATAAGGTTTGGGCTCCCTACAGGCCCAAATTCTTATGTTCAGCCCAGAACACAATTTGGCCCGTAAATATTAATTCATTCCACTAGAGAATTAATATTGCACTCCCGTCCTATCCCGAAATGAATCAGGGCTTCTATTAGACTCGATATAATTCCTTGTGTTTAAGATATCGCACGTCCATTAATTATTAAATCTTTTGACTGCTTTAATTAATTAATATCTTTTATTCGTTAAGTAGTACCACTCAACCTTATTATCATACAGATTAAATCCACCTGCAGGGTTTATAGGATAATCCTTATGAGTTCCTTAAGGGGACATCATCAACCTGGATGTCCAGGACACGGTTCCCTAATGCCAATAAATAAATATCATGCAGATAATGTTGTTACCCAAGATACGGAGCATATTGAACCAATACTTGGTTCTCACCCATGGTAAATTAAAGTAACAAATAAATATCCCACATATCTAAGTATCACAGTTAGGGTTAAGAATTAGTAGAGTCACCGAGACCTAGGTTCTTCATGATAGTCAGAACAGAAGAACACGTCTCAACTGTGATCCATTCAATGCGACGCAACGCATCAGTATTAACCAATATCCTAGACAAGCTACATCCAGTTTATACTACAACCTATATCGATAGTCATGTCCATAACTATCTCAGTTGTGAATACCATTTATATCTTATAAGGGACCGACAATTTAGTCTTCTGTGTGACTACTAACACATCACATTGTCTACAATATAAGACAATTGGACATTTAGCATACAAGCAATCATAAAGAATGCATCAATGTGAAAACATTTATTTCAGCCAAAATGGGAAATCAAAGAAATACAATCCAAAAGCTCACATGAAAGTTTGCTTTAAAGTATACTCCAACAGCCATTTCATGGAGGAGTGCTAAGCAGAAATGCTTGGCAGACTCCACCATTGAAGTCGAGTACATAGCAGCCTCAAAGGCAGCGAAAGAGACAGTTTGGTCCAGAAACTTCTTAGTGGATGTAGAGGTGATTCTGAGTTTGCCTCGTGGTATCACTGTGTACTGTGATAACAGTTGAGCAGTAGCAAACTCAAGGGAACCACGAGCCCATAAAGCAAGCAAACACAAAGAGTATAAGTACCATACGATTCGAGAGATACTCAGTAGATGAGATGTTGATGTTGCCAAGATTGCATCAGAGGACAACCTAGCTGATACATTCACGAAGAGTTTGCCGGAGAAAGTCTTCTTCAAACACGTGATAGGAATAAGAGTGAAGTGCATGGCAATAGGATCGACATAAATCTTTTAGAATAACGGATTGATAGGACTATACTTGTAAAAGCGAAAGCTTTAAGTATAAGTGGGAGATTGTTAGTGTTATATACTAAAAGCTTGTCTTTGAATGATATTACACTTTTACCCTTTATGGATGAGAAACATGTTAGTTTAAACAAGTTCTACGTTCTGTTGTTTTGCAATTAGATAGTGTCAGTCGTCATTGGGCAAACTGAAGATCATTCTATCAGTTACTTGCAAAACAAGAATATTGGTTCACAACCTAGATGGACATGAACACCCCATCATAAATGGTTGTAGTGTCAACGGTACAGTTTATCTTGACTGATTAGTTGCACTAGTATATTTATGTATTAAACATGATCCTAGAGAGGACCCGTTCGTTTCATACTGATCATCGTAAATGAACTAGGCCTCGGTTAATTACTGTATTTTCTTAACCCGTAAGATATTAACTATATATATATATATATATATATATATATATATTATTTTGATTCACATGGGTGAGGTTTAGTGAACTGGATCAGTAGTCCTACTGTCTTGGGTAATATTGCTGCATGGATGTGCTATTAGGATATTTACGGTCACCATGTACGTTTAGTTTGATGATGTCCCGGAGTGAGTTCATGAAGGATTATTAGGCTAAAACCTGCAGGTGGATTAAATTCCGGCATAGTAATAATGTGATGAACGAGCGCTAGGTTCGGTGAAATAATAAATTAATTAATTCTTAATTATCAGTAACCAAATTAATTAATAGACATTATATCTTAAACATGGAGAGATAATTTGAGTAATTATTATTGGAGTCTCAATAGTAAATTGAGCTAAGAAAATGGAGTGAAATAATATTATGTTAGTGACCCATAATATTGTATAATTAATTAGAATAGTGGGTTTCGCCCACAAGCATTTTATTTAATTTAGGAGCCCTATTTCTAATCTCCTAAGGGTCTCTACTGTAGCTCTATATATATGTTGTGTACAAATTATTTTTTTTACCGAGCACCGAATCGAAGGATTCGTTTTCCAGGTCGATCTCTCGAGGAAGGCGATTCGGAATTCAGCATAACACATAAAAGAAAAATAAATCTAAACACTCTAACCAGATATGGGATTGAATATACTATCAACTAAGAAATAAATTAAGCAATAATCTACCTAAAAAGAGTGTCGAAACGAAGATGGAGAAGCTAGGATTCGGGGATAATCAATTCAAGTTTTATTCACAAAATCTGGGTATTAATTGTTCGATTTAAGATTGACACTCTCACTTAAACATATAGCGGTTCGCTCCCTATAACTCTTCGTAACAAGGGATTGAACATAGACGAGCAAGTTCGAGCATACGATGTCGGCCTAGAGGTCTGATTCCAATAACTCACGTAACAAGGAATGCGACATAGGCTGTAATACCCCATATTTTAGTAAGTCAGTAAAAATTATTTACCGCAGAAAAAAATTTATTTACCGCAGTAAAATTTATTTACCGTAGTAAAAGTTATTTACCACAGCAAAAAGTTATAAGGTAAATCAGTAAGAGTAATTAACTGAGTGTAGATAATAAGTAAAGTATTTCAAGATTAAGTTAAAATTCATAATCGAGAACAGTAGAGATTATAATAAAATCTTCGGTTTTCAATCGTAAAGGGAATTTAAGTCCGATTTGATTCCGAAAATTTTATTATTGATATCTAAATTTTATTAAACATAAAAATTTAGTTATTATGGATTTTTTTTTAAATATTAAGAATAGCATAATTTTAATTAATTGTGAATTTTCACAATTTATGCTATTATTAGAAAAATAAAAGTGTTTATGTTATTTTTTTTAAGCATGTTTTTCCTCATTAAATCATTTGTAAATGATTTATATATTATGAGAGATATTAATATAAGTTAAACATAATTTTTGAAAATTATTTTCTGATTTTATTAGAAAATTCGAAATTAAAAATAAAAATGAGAATAAATTGTGGAAATTATTTTATTTTATAGAATCTTCATCATTTGAAGCATCTTAATTTTTATATTAATGATGACTCAATTTTATGTTATTTTATACAATTATTGAGCTGAAAAATTTAATAATATTAGTCAACTAAATTAAAAATTAAGAGTGGGGCATTTTTTTAACATATTTGTTGTAGAAATTAGTATTTAAAGGATATTATATTGAAATTTGGAGATGCTTGTCCCCTAAAATTTTCCTATAAATAGGAGCATTCTTCAATGTTAGTATTACACCTCAAAAATTCCGAATTTATGTTATAAGAGAGAAATAGTGAGAATCGAGTATTTAAGAGAGAAACCGAGCAATTTCGAGAAGTGTTTGGAGCAAGTTTCTTTTCTTAAGAGTAGAAGAGGTATGTCTTCAAACTTTAATATCATCAAGTATATCTAAGAATTATGAGTATTTATATGTGTTTTTGATATGTTATCATGTTAGAAATTATAAATTTATATATATAAATATATATAATAAGATTATAAAGTAAGATTATTTAAAGTTTATGTTGCAGCTGCCTATGTTTGTTCATTTTTGACCAAGCTATTAAAATTTAAAAATTATGAAAATTTTTATATGAGATCATCATTATGTTAAGGGTATTACTGGAATGTTTTAGATTAATTAAAGTTAAAATGAATTTTTTAAAAATCATTGATTAGGGTGCTGTCCAGTGAAAAATCTGTGTAGTAATGATGACTTGTGATATGAAATTACCCTATCTATTAATATTATTTTGAGTTGAGAATGTTATGGTCAATTCATATATTAGTTAAGATCTTCCAGTTTAAATCTTATATTTATTGGAGTTGTTTAGCATGCTATAGAAAATAATGAACATAAGTGAGTAAATCTCGAATTTCAACAAGAGAAGCATTATTTGGAAATTCATATCTTCCTTTATGGTTATTATTTTTATGAGAAAATTTACAGTATATTTCTTGATTTAGTTGAGACTTATGTTTTAAAGTTTTAGAATTTTTTTAAATAATTGAAGCATGAGAAATAGATTTTTTTTTTCAAAGACAAGTATGATAGCAAATTGAATATTTTGTTATATTTTCAACTTTGAAATAATATATCTAAATATATGAGTATTATTTTAAAGTGAAATTTTTATGGTAACTTTATATATATGTTGAGAATACATATGTTAAAGTTAAACTTAAAATGATTTGAATGGAGTAATTACTAAAATTATAGATAAAGCATGTTAAAATGAATTTAGTATGAAATTTCTCATTATAATAATTAATGTGAAATTTTGAAGAGCATGTGTTAGATATTTTCACTTGCAAGTTTATAAACTGTTATTTAGAAAGCATGATTTATATAAAGTTTTGGCATCAAATGATGATTTATTAAGAGTTTGAGTTATTAAAAGTATTATGATTATTTGAGCTATAACATTTTGGCTAGATTCAGATAAGTTAAAAGTTATCAGTTAAAGTTAAGAATCTCAATATCTTATTGAGTATTCGAGCATAGTACTTAGTATATTTGTTTATATTTTTATGAAGCTTTACAAGTCGGCTACGAGAACAACACTTACAAACAGTTTTTCAAGAAGAAAGGTGGGGACCCAGACTGGGTATTACATTGAGTATAATAGCTATTATCATGTTCGAGGTATGTATAAAGTTAAGTAAAGTAATAAGCTCGCTCAGTCAAGACTGGGTTCTGTGGGAGGCGACCCCCAGAATGTGATCACGTGAGAACCGGCCCAAGTTACCGGTAGTTGCAAAGTTCAAGTTAAAGTTACCGGTCAGATACCGAGAGATTAAGCTCAGATATATACTAAAGATCATGATATTGATATTATTATTAATGTTTACTTTAGTATGGGTTTTCACGGAGTACAGTGGATTAGTACTCACGCCCCACTATTATCATTTTTCAGGAAATAAAGACGGTGCGCAGGTGTGAGGAGCTGTGGTGGTCGTGTATTTGTTGAAGTTTTTATTGAGAATTTTCAATAAGGTTTCGGTTTGTAAACCACGCTTGTAAGATTTCCACTACGTTTCTTTAAGATTTGAACAAGTGTGATTTTAAAGGTTGATTTATCAAGTTGATTGTATGAACTGCTAAGTTTTTATATTTGTTCAATGTTTAAAATCTGTTTTATTTATGTCTAACTTAGTTGTTAGATAAGGTTTAAGTAAACAGATTTTTTTTTAAAGTAGATAAGTTAGTAGCATCCCGAGTTAAGAAGGTTTCGAAAAATTTATAAGTATTTTCGAAATAAGTTGCGAAACAAATTTACTCTGATAAGCGGGGTGTTACATAGGCAAGCATGTATTTCAATCCAAATCTATAGCCTATTTCGTTAGGAAATCATCTATCTTGAGCAAGCCAAAGACTACAACTTTTCCCCTTTCGGTTCCAAAGATTGCTCAATTAAATCAGAGGTTGATTATCTGACTAATTTTTAGAATCAACAAAACCCTAACTCGACAAATCAATATCCAATTATTTCTAATCGCAAGATTGAAGTATCACCCTTCAATTATATCAATCAATCAGGCAGGTTTCATCAATTTATAACCAAAGCAACTCGCACAAGAACGAACAAATCAAGCCCGACAGATACGAATTAGACAAGAACAATCATACCCTATCCCTAACAATTGGAATTAGCTATTCATAATGAATCCAACACAAACAAGCATTTTTCCCAAATCAACCATTTTTCATGCATTAAATATGAGAGAAATACTTATAATAAATCCCAATTCTAGTGTTGAATTTGCAGTATGGGCTTATTCCAATAAGTTAATGAAGAGAAAGAAAGGAAAGAAAGATTAAAAAAAGAAGAAAAAGCGAGGAAGAAAAGAGAAGAAGTGAAACAAAAAGGAGTTTCGTGTTTTCTACGGGCTAGGGTTCATCTCCCGGAAGGGGAGAGAATGCCCGATCATTTTTTAAATCTGCTATTAAAATATGTTCTTACGCGAGGGTCGCGGCCACGAAGAAGCTCGCGGGCCGTGGTGAAGAAGAGTTCCGCGGCCGCGAGATCCTCCGAGGCCGCGAGAATTTGCAGCTGAAGTATGAGCTCTTGGGACAGGTTGTTCGCCGCGGCCGCGGTGAAGGAAAAGTCGCGGTTGCGGCCAAGGATTTCTGGGCGACACGAAGAACTTACAGCAGGCGCGGCGTGGAGAGACCTTGTGGCACGGCGCGGCATAGCATCGCGGCGCGGAGAGAGGGTCTGGCACGGCGCGGCATAGCATCACGGCGTGGGAAGAGATCTTGTAACGCCCCACTTTTAATTGACAAAAGTCAAAAGCTTTTCAAAAAGTCAACGAAAATTTTTCGAAATTCTTTTCATAAATCATTTGGCGTTACTCGACATATAAACAACATCTACGAATTATCAATTACTCGCAAGTAATTTAAACATCATCAATTATCCAGAGTCAAATCGAAACCACCCTCACAGGGTTCTAAACAAAGTTTCGAAATCAATCATTAGCAAACGGGCATCTCCCAAAACCAGTATTCAAATTTCTCAAATCATAAATAATCCAAAGTTCAACATAATGACAAAAGTAACCATATTATATATAGCAAATTGGAAGCTACATAATAAGGTCTGGTCAGATAACCGACCACCATTCGTCTTTCGCCGCCATGCAGCCGTCGGCTCAACCTGCATCCATGAAGAGCAGGTGGGGATGAGCACAGATGGAATCCGTTGTGCTCACCACTATGCAATGAACAGTTACATTAAATGGGTACAGAAAGTAAATATGGCATCGTCACAAGTATGAATATAGACAATCAAATCTTTCCCATCTCCTATCCAGAGTCCATTACATATCTCATGTGCACACCTATCAGAATAGACTACATTTGGTCCACGTATCGTCTCCCCGCGGGAACTCTAATGTTGCCAAAGTAGGAGAATCATCCGTCAACCCCGAGGGTTTTAGACGGGAATTTCACTGTCAACCCCGAGGGTATTAGACAGGTCTACCAACCCCGAGGGTTTTAGGCAGGAATTCCATCACTGACCAAGGCTCATGCCAAGGTCTGCAATACATTAATGAAGGAGACTACCCATCGGGTACGTTCTATAACCACGGGGATACCACTCGACGGCCGATACAGCTCACGCCGAACGTTACATGTTCACATTTCATACTTTGATCATACCCAAGTAAGCAAACAATTTCACTATTAGACAATTTTTTAAATAAACCCACCTGGAAATCGAGGGAGAATATCACACAAAAGCAAGTACGTAGGTCGAGGCTCGACTCCTCAAATACCTACATTTAAGCGAGATAATTTATCAATAATCTATCTCACTACTCGAGTTTAACACAAAACCTATACTTAATAAAAATTAAGTCTTAAGGGTTTTAATCGGATTTTTCGTGGACTTGGAACTCTCTTATTTTTGAAAAATTATGACTCGGAGAACTAAAATAGGAGTTTCGGGACTTAAAATAATTTTTCTAAATTTTTCTCATTTGAAAATAATTTTTTTAAAATCGAAATCGGTACGAAAAACGGACTACTCAAACACAAAAATTGTTAAAAAGGCCATCCTGGACCACCTGCCCGCCACTGGGCCGAAGGCTGCCTAGAATTTGGGCCTGGGGAGCGAAATGGGCCGCCACACAAGGTATCTGGGCCACAAATTAGGCCTGAAAATGCTGGGAAATGCGGGCTAGAGGGATCGGGTTCGCGGGCCAGGACGCGGGCCGCTGCAGGGCGAGATGACGGGCTTCGCGTGCTGGGACGGCCCGCGCACTGCTGGGCTCTATAATAAAAAAAAAGAAATTTTTGCAAAGGCTGGGATCGAACTTCTGACCACCCACACAAACATGCGCATAGCTCACCACTGCGCCACTCGCTCAATCGTTAATTATTATGCAACAAAATATACTAATTTTTCAAAAATGAGGCCTGTGAATTTAATACTGAACAGAGCTGGGAACAGTTACAGAAGCCGCAAATCAAGCACCCAAAATTGACGACAATGCTCGAGCAGGTATCAGGTTCGGGGTTTTAATTAAACAATCAAATTTCAGAGTTTCGAAACATTTTAAAAACAGGTTTTATTTTCGAAAAACGAAGAGCCGAAACACAGTTGAAAACAAGCGAACAAAACGCCCCCGAAATAAATTACAACGAGACTCCGAATCTTATTCTAATAATCACAGCAACATACGATGTCGATTTGAAATTAACGAGAGTCCAATAATCACCATGAAAAATTCACGAAACATACGAAATAAATAACGAATACGAACCGACAAATAAATTGAACTCGAAACCGACAAAATGATTCAACGCGAACCAACAATAATCGAATGATATCACTCTGAAACGCAATTAATGAGAGGGTTTCGAAAAAGTTACCCTTCTTTGGGAAATTTGCGAGAAATCGAAAAAACGGTCGGACAAACGGGCGTATGGATAAACGGGACTCGAAGAGCTCAACACCTGCGAAAGCTCAGAACTGAAGCTCGATGCGCGGTTGCTCGCGATTTGAACGCTGGAATTCGACCAACGGCGATGACCGGAGATGGCCACCGGCAGACAACGGCTCCGAACGAAAAGAAGGCTGGCAACGACGGGGACTGGACGGTGGCTGGCTGGACACAACGTGGTGGTCGCCAGTAGCGGGCCTGCTCGGAGAACGACCGGGATGGGGACGAGGAAACGCCGGTGATGGAGCTGCTGCTCGCCGGTTTCAATGGCGATTTGCGCAAGCTCGGTGAGAGAGGGAGATTACAGAGGAGGATTTGAAACGAATTTGATTTGGGACAATCTGAGATAAGGTGTAACACCCCCACTTTGATTTTAAAGAAATTTCGGACTTTCAAAAAAATCAGTGTAAAATTTTCAAAATCATTTTCAAAAATTCAATGGGTGTTAAACAACATTTTTCATAACCCAAGTCTTATCTGGGCTCACGGGGATTCATTACCGATTTTCACAAACGGTTTTCATTAACCGAAACATATCACGAGACATAATTCTCAACATGAATATATAATCAATCCATAATACCCAACAATCCAGGT
This sequence comes from Striga hermonthica, assembly GCA_902706635.1. NCBI lineage: Eukaryota > Viridiplantae > Streptophyta > Magnoliopsida > Lamiales > Orobanchaceae > Striga > Striga hermonthica. The sequence goes on from CACSLK010019758.1 coordinate 4,401,604, forward strand.
TCATAAAGCCTTATTCATACGGAAGCAATAAATAAAATTTGACCGATCCACTCGCCTCTTCTCGTCACCCAGCTCCTGCTTAACCTGCATCGGTTAAGAGCAGGTGGGGATGAGCACTAGATGAAAAGCGTGCTCACCACTATGCACATAAATAATACATGTTTAGATGGTATGGTCGCAGTATGAATATAAATCAATCATCATCATGTCTCATCTCCTAATCTCAACAATAACTCACTCATGTGCACATCTATCATTAGCCGCGGAAAGGGGATGCATAAACCCTAACGACGGGAGTGCGTGCCACTGTAACGGACACGGCCTTTCATTAGGTCTTAAGAAGACTTGCCTCGCAAGGGCAACCGTACCGTAACTCGACGGGGACAACCGTACCGACGGCCGTAACAGCTCACATCAGTAGGCTACATGGTTCACATACATACATTGATCATACCAAAAATACATTAAACAACACGTATGGCATATACAATTTTATAAGTAAACCCACCTGGATGATAACAAGCCAAAGCACAACAATAATGGGTAAGCGGTGAGCTCGGCTCGTCAAGCACCTACATTTATTAAAATAGTCCTATAAATGACTATTCAACCCATGACTAGCTAATCATAATAATCACTTAGTCCAATTATGCTCACATAAGCATTTAATCAAGGAAATATCATTTTCGAAAGTACCACATACGTTTTTGAAAATTTATCCCGGGCAGCGTTTTTAAAATCAACATAACTTTCAGTACATAACTCGGATGAATATGATTCAAGTGGCACTGTAATCCTAAGGTATGCATATAAAATTCTTATGAAGACATTAAAAGCAAATAAAGTTGTATACTAGGAAATAACTCATCAAACATTTAAAACTGAGTAGCAGTCAAAAGTCGAGAACTTGTAACCGACCAGACTTCAGTATTTACTAGATAACCGGAGCTACAGATACGTTTTTAACAAGATTCAAAAACCATGTGATAGCTAACTTAAATATCTACAACTTTACTGAAGACCACTTTTACAAATAATAATGTTAAAGGCCTTATTTCAGGATATACATTTTGAGTATATACACAGCCACTGCATCAAAATTCTGGGCATAAACCCAACTTAGAAAAATCATATAAAATCAACCAAAATTCCAATTTGTATGATTTAAACTCGTATAGAAAGCTTATAACATGTAATACAAGTTTTATGATCATTACATTTTCATATAGCCAAATTAGGATCATCAAATACAGCTAAACATCTTAATCACCAAACCTGTCCGGATATATAAAAACAGCATGCATGTACAATTTCACAAATTCATAACAAATTCAAATCAACTCTAAATGACTTGATTCAAAAACTAACGGACTTCTAACTTAAATAACTACAACTTTCAAAAGACAATATTGACAAATAACAATATCATCAATAAGTTTAAACACCAAACTTACAGTTCATAAAATCTGATAGGAATAATTTCATGCTACAAATAACACCTAAATATATTAACTACAACTCATGCTACCGAGCTCATATCAACATGTATTTTACCTCACTAGAAAGATAAGAAAGATATCTACAACTTTTATGATGGTCACTTTTTCAGTTGAGTATTTTAATACATGATAAACAGATTAAACATTAAGTGAACACAAGCTGCCGGGATTTTATAAAAATTGATTGCGCGATGATGTTTCGAAAATCATAACTTAATCGATATAAATCAGATTCATGAAATTCCAAAGGCTAGTGAAAGCTAATGAAACGAACTACATTTCATATGAAGAACACATTTTCAGAAAACAAATGCTTGAAGTCATAACCGAGGAACCTTACCTCCTTCAAGAAGACAAAAATGTGGAGAAATGAAAGAGGTGTTGCTCGGTTATTCTACTTCTCTTCCTATCTTGCTTGAAATCCGATTTTCTCTCTATTTGCTCAAGTTATTCAGGTTTTTAATTGTCTAATACAACTAAGGAATGAAACACAAGAATATGATAAGAGGGAACATAAGATCTAGATCCCATCTAAACCAAAAACTAATATTTTACCAACATATGATGCCAAAAGAGAGTAACATGGTTCTCTAACTCATGCATGAGTATGGATTCGGTTTTGGCACTTAAAATAGCTGAACAAAATTTATCAACTTTGGTTTTGATGCCTACTAAAAGGATTGAGAAGAAAATAAATTTTACGGAACCGAAATCAGACTTGAAATCCGACAATAATTGAAAACCGAAGAATTTGACTACAATCAATTTTTCCTCTTCTAATTCAGTTTTTATAGATAAAAAATACTATTAAAGAGATGGTAATGTAATAGTATTAAGGTCTTGTTGATTCGTTTTGATGTTCGGGTTGCAACGGTTCTAAAACGAATTCAAACGAACAACAATTCGGCTTACGCGATTAAACCGAAAATTCAAACGACGATTGATAAAATAAAATTCACCGAGCTATATAATTATAGTATCTGTATAATAATAAAAATATATAATCACATAATCAAGGTATATATAAATATTAAAATAAAATACCATTAATTAAAATAAACTCATAAAAATCTAATATTCGAACGGGGCGTTACAATCTACCCACCTTACAAAGAATTCTGTCCTCGGAATTTGAAAACAAAACAACTAGAAAATATAGAGAGTACAAGAAGGGAACATCAAATGTGAGGTTCGGGTACTCCCTCCGAATATCGGTCTCCCCCTGTCAAAAAGTCTCACCCTCAACTTGACTTCACTCACTGGACGTTGACGAGTACCCCTCCCGGTCTTTCTCTGATGGACCTTCGGTCCCAACAGGTTACCGGTACCTCCATACAGGTAGGGTTCTGCCTATCACGCAGCTCGCCACAATTTACACATACCTCGAGATCACGCACACATTCCCTCCATCACGAGGATAGAACGTGGCATGCATGCTCAAAAGTCCCGGTGGTGGAGTCAACCATCAGGCTAAGCTATCGACTTGGTTGACAAACCATAATAGGACAGACAATCATCACTTATACTCAAATCTGGTACATTTACAACACACGATTTTGTTTGATACCACTGACAAAGCCTCTCTCCTCCCCGACATGAACAACATCTCGTATGCGGTTTATGAAGTATAGGCTAGATACTCAATAACGATTTTCTTTCCCGGAATCGGTCTCCAACCGAGACTCAAGGCTCCGCCACACATTAATACGAAACTACTATCTCGCCATGTCGACAAAATCTCGCATGTGGCAAAAGAAACTAATCGACCAACCCCACACATCGAGGGTTGTTGATTAGGGAATTCACACAACGACCCGAAACATCAACATACACTTTGACCAAAAAAAAAATCTGGTTCAAAGACCTCTAAAAGGACAATTTTGGACTGGATTTAATGTACTGTCACCCGAGAGGTGACACACACGCTGGCGCTGCATATGCGGGGCGCTGGGACGCGTGCATATACCCACTCAGATACCAGCTACAAGGTCAAGGTTTGGCCGTATACACTGACCTGGGGAGTTTGGCGTTCGGTGATGGCGGCGGCAGCTCTCGTGCGAGTACAACGATCGGCCACTGCAGTTGGCCTCACGTCTCTCAGCACGGGCGTGCGGGTTCGGCCACCACTTCGCGTGGCTACACCCAGTCAAGTTCGGCACTCGGTTCGAGGCGCATTCCAGAAATTTTAATTTCCGTTTTTCACAATTCCTAAGTACTCTGATAGGACAAAGGATTTAACAACAACAATTTTGGTTTTTCTCGAATTCGAAAATTTCAAGGTCTCAAAATAACAGGGCATAAAACTGAGTTCTAAGTCCACCACCTTATTCCCAAACAACACACTCCAACCCATAAAAAAAAATACCCAACCTTAGAGATAGGCAAAAATCCTCAAAGGAAATCTAGTGCTGCTCTCTAGTCGAGGAGTCTTGGAGAACTGAGTTGTAATTAATTTGATAGTGTGATCTACCTTGTCAGATTGATCGCGTTCTACTCGGTCATTATACACATATTCACAGTTTGCAAATAACCATCTCCTATTGTCAATCATGCACACCGAAAATAGTGAAATGAGTAAGTATCCCAATAATTCATTGTGATATTATTATTACCGACATTTCACATCATCTTTCGGCTGCCATTAATGCACTTTGTTTGTGTATTCTGCCACACGTTATATTTTAATACTAAATTTATGACCGAAATCTTATCTCATACGCAATTTGCTCACTGATACACAAATTGAAGTCGTATCTCAGACGCGTCATTGTTCTATAAACAGACGCGGTAGATCCTTCAATCTTCAGCAATGGTCCGAATAACAAATGGATCTAGCACTTTCAAATATTCGCAACTTTTACTCCTTTCTTCCACTTAACATCATAAGAAAAATCTATCGATCTCGAGTGGAAAGATTGAGAGTGTTAATGCTCCATAATATCCCCAATGATATTCGATGGTTGATTGAAGCAGACGTTCGAGTATCTGGCGAGTTTCCCAATGCATACAAATATATGACAGGTATGGGTAGAAGTACTTTTGCCAAGAAACGAAGAGTTAAAAGAATAGGCGGCTGTTATAAATGTGCACGTTGGAATTGTGACACACGATGTACGTCTTTAGGATTTGTGTCCAATAATCGAGAAGATAAAATAGCTTTTATAAAGGATGGTTTGAGTAAAGAATCTTTAGATCAAACAATTCAGCAGATTCTTGAGACACATCCAAGTGGTTACATGCATCGAGAGCTAATGTCTTTATGGACTCAATTCAAAAATGAAGAAGAACGCTATAGTCTCGAAAATATATTATCAAGAGATCCGGTCTTTAAGCACTGTTCTTGTTAGTACAATTTAATAAAAATGAATTGTATAGAAAATCTTATCGTTGCTGACAGATAAGATTCTTTGTCGACAACTTTTTCCTTTTTAAAAGGCGAGTCATTCTTCATAGCCAAGTGTCTCACAAAATAAATGGCTACATCAGAGTCTTCTCATGGTAGCAAACTTCTTCAACCACTCACAACTGTATGTG
>CACSLK010019758.1:4409010-4428915 GCA_902706635.1 Striga hermonthica
CTAGGAAATAACTCATCAAACATTTAAAACTGAGTAGCAGTCAAAAGTCGAGAACTTGTAACCGACCAGACTTCAGTATTTACTAGATAACCGGAGCTACAGATATGTTTTTAACAAGATTCAAAAATCATGTGATAGCTAACTTAAATATCGACAACTTTACTGAAGACCACTTTTACAAATAATAATGTTAAAGGCCTCATTTCAGGATATACATTTTGAGTATATACACAGCCACTGCATCAAAATTCTGGGCATAAACCCAACTTAGAAAAATCATATAAAATCAACCAAAATTCCAATTTGTATGATTTAAACTCGTATAGAAAGCTTATAACATGTACTACAAGTTTTATGATCATTACATTTTCATATAGCCAAATTAGGATCATCAAATACAGCTAAACATCTTAATCACCAAACCTGTCTGGATATATAAAAACAGCATGCATGTACAATTTCACAAATTCATAACAAATTCAAATCAACTCTAAATGACTTGATTCAAAAACTAACGGACTTCTAACTTAAATAACTACAAATTTCAAAAGACAATATTGACAAATAACAACATCATCAATAAGTTTAAACACCAAACTTACAGTTCATAAAATCTGATAGGAATAATTTCATGCTACAAATAACACCTAAATATATTAACTACAACTCATGCTACCGAGCTCATATCAACATGTATTTTACCTCACTAGAAAGATAAGAAAGATATCTACAACTTTTATGATGGTCACTTTTTCAGTTGAGTATTTTAATACATGATAAACAGATCAAACATTAAGTGAACACAAGCTGCCGGGATTTTATAAAAATTGATTGCGCGATGATGTTTCGAAAATCATAACTTAATCGATATAAATCGGATTCATGAAATTCCAAAGGCTAGTTAAAGCTAATGAAACGAACTACATTTCATATGAAGAACACATTTTCAGAAAACAAATGCTTGAAGTCATAACCGAGGAACCTTACCTCCTTCAAGAAGACAAAAATGTGGAGAAATGAAAGAGGTGTTGCTCGGTTATTCTACTTCTCTTCCTATCTTGCTTGAAATCCGATTTTCTCTCTATTTGCTCAAGTTATTCAAGTTTTTAATTGTATAATACAACTAAGGAATGAAACACAAGAATATGATAAGAGGGGACATAAGATCTAGATCCCATCTAAACCAAAAACTAATATTTTACCAACATATGATGCCAAAAGAGAGTAACATGGTTCTCTAACTCATGCATGAGTATGGATTCGGTTTTGGCACTTAAAATAGCTGAACAAAATTTATCAACTTTGGTTTTGATGCCTACTAAAAGGATTGAGAAGAAAATAAATTTTATGGAACCGAAATCAGACTTGAAATCCGACAATAATTGAAAACCGAAGAATTTGACTACAATCAATTTTTCCTCTTCTAATTCAGTTTTTATAGATAAAAAATACTATTAAAAAGATGGTAATGTAATAGTATTAAGGTCTTGTTGATTCGTTTTGATGTTCGGGTTGCAACGGTTCTAAAACGAATTCAAACGAACAACAATTCGGCTTACGCGATTAAACCGAAAATTCAAACGACGATTGATAAAATAAAATTCACCGAGCTATATAATTATAGTATCTGTATAATAATAAAAATATATAATCACATAATCAAGGTATATATAAATATTAAAATAAAATACCATTAATTAAAATAAACTCATAAAAATCTAATATTCGAACGGGGCGTTACATAAGGTCTCCACCACCGAGTCTTAAGTAGAGAGGGAGCGAGATGCACGAACGAACGATGGACTATCGCGAGAAAATCTCACCTGCCAATTCGACTTCTGCGACGCGAGAGAGAGGGAGAGAGAAGGGAGGAGGTGGATCTGCTATAATAATGAAATTGGGCCAAGGTTAAACAATTTAGTTGGGACAAACTAAAACAAATTGGGCCATAACTGATTAAACCACCTATGGGGCTGGAAAAATCACATTACTTGGGTCGAAACTAATTCAATCGGGATGAAAGAAATACGACACGATAATAAGCATTTAAAACAATTAGACATTTTAATCACAAATAAATATTCACTAATAATAATAATAATAATAATAATAATAATAATAATAATAATAATAATAATAATAATAATAATAATAATATAAATAAGCAATAATAACGACAATAATCAACCAATAAATAATCTCAAATAATTCTAATTCAAACGGGGCGTTACAGTCTACCCACCTTAAAAGGAATTTCGTCCTCGGAATTCGAAACTAAAAACTTCCAAACCTAAATACAACATCAAACATGAAGTTCGGATATATCCTCCTATCTCGGTCTCAGTCTCCCCAGTTGCCTCAGACTTGCCGTGTCGGTTCCATTGCACCTCGACGAGATATTGCCCAGGTCCTCAGCTGATGAACCTTCCGGTCCAGTACGAACACCGGTACCTATTCATAAGGAAGGCCTCGCTCGGCCTGCAACTCGACGAAGTCCACCACGTGTTCGGGGTCATGTACCCCGACAACACAGGAGGTAAAGCTAACCGGTAGGCCAAGTCATTAACTCGTGCGAGAGTCTGAAAGCATCCGATATAGCGAGACCGAAGCTTCCCATCTTCCCAAAGCGAACCACACCCATCGGGTACGACCTTCAGGAAGACATTCGTATCAACATAAATTTCATGGTGATTACATAGCCTCCAATCGAGACTCGAGACTTCGCTCGACAATGAAGCACCTCAAATTCCTGCCAGCTCGAGGGACATCTCTCTGCGGCTAAGCAATAACTAACAACACTCACTTAATCGAGAATTAATTGATTTAAAAAATTCACACATCGATTCAGTGGAACTTGGAGCTCTCGGTTCAAGGTTCAAAAGACAATATTCAAGAGGTTTCCCAACATCTTTGGTACAGAAACGAGTTGGCCGTACGCACTGGCCTGGGGAGTTTGGCGTTCGGTGATGGCGGCGGCAGCTCTCGTGCGAGTCAACGGTCGGCCACTGCAGTTGGCCTCACGTCTCTCAGCACGGGCGTGCATGCTCGACAACCACTTCGCGTGGCTACACCCAGCCATGGTCGGTGTTTGGTTTAAGGTACAGACAAGAAATTCTCAAACCCCGGTTTATAATTTACAAGGTAATCAAAAAGAATAATGGTTTTACACAAATATCCCAAACTACAAAAAAAAAAAAAAATAGGGTTCAACCAAAGATGATTCCAATAGGTACAAAACAATTTCAGCGATTTCAAGGGTGTCAAACTTTATAAAGCATAAACCGAGTTCCAAGTCCACCACCTTCTTAAATCAACACAATATCTACTGAACAACCAACGATAGAGGTCGGGAAAACTTCCCAAAAAAAAGTGAGGATCGGCTCCTTAACCAGGATATCAATGAAACGCTTAGCTCATTCGACTCTTCTGACAAACAGTGTCGGCCATCACGTCAGCTCTCGGTTAAGCAGCTAGCCGTGCCGGCAGTCTTAAATGAGCTTCCAAAGATTACAATGAACGAACATCAAAAGTGAAAGTGGCTCTGCACTCCACGATGTGCCTGTACCAGACACGACTACCCTCCTTAAAAGATTCTCAAAATCTTTTAAGGTGGAACAACACTTCTCGACTTCTAATTCATACTGAATTAGGGGCATCACAACACAAGGTTATCAATTTACGAGAATAGATAAGGATCATAAAAGAATTAAAATATTTAACTCCATCTGAAATCCCATCCCATACGACGGAAGAGAAAGCAACAGAAGATTCCAAAGTACTGAAATTGAACATAACGGAGTCTCAAACGCAATTCCAAATAGTATGCCAAGCGAAAGGAAACAAAACAAGGCTTGCAAAGTTTCCAAGAAAAGCAAAACTAAGAAAATAAAAATAAGGCTGATACGACTTCAAGAGTCCATGGTTAGCCTCACCACTGCTGAGGCAATCATGGCAGCTGCTGCTGTTGCGGCTTTGTTGCTGCGGTCGAGCCTCGGGGCACTCATTGCGGAAATGACCGGGGCGCAAACAAGTGAAACAAACTTTATGCTGATAGCGACATTGTCCGGGGTGGCCACGGCCACAATTTGTGCACTTCGGGTGTTGAGCCTGGACTATAGGGTGGGGATCGCGGCGATCCTGTGCTCCACGCTTTTCCTTTCGGTTATCCCGATGGGAATCTGCCTTCCTCTTGCCCGAACTAGAATCAGGCTGCACAGATGAGATGGGTTGAGCGTGCTGGACAACGGTCTGAGATGGCTGGAAAGCATGATAATAAGAAGGAACTGGAGCTAACGGAATGAGACAGCTCTCGACCTCCTGAGCCCGACTCACGGTATCTGCATAGGACATCAGTCCGTGACTTCCCACCAGTTCACGGATCCTCTGGTTGAGCCCCTTGAGAAACTTACGGTCCTTCTTCGCATCGGTGTTCACTGCGTCACCCGCAAAAAGGCACATGCGGGTGAAGGTGCGGATATACTCATCCACCGTGGAGCTGCCCTGCTGCAAGTGGTAAAACTCATGCTCCATTCTGTCCCAAAAGCTCTGGGGAAGGAACTTGCTACGCACCATCATCTTCATTTGTTCCCAAGAGAGTGCATGGAGCTCCGCCTCTGGCCTCCGAGCCCAGTGGTCAATCCACCAGTCGGAAGCATCCTCCTTTATCTGGTAAGCTGCAAGGGATACCCGCTGACGGTCAGGGAGGGGAAGTACAACGAAGATCTTGTCCAGTTCTTTGGTCCACTCCAGCACCGCTGTGGGGTTCTCAGTCCCCGCAAAGGTTAGTGCATTCATCCTCTGAATCTGAATGATAAGCTGAGTAAGATCCATGGCCGGAGGGGCCTGGTGCTGACGGGGCGGAGAAGGTTGCGGGGATGCCTGACGGTTATGGTTGTTGCGAGTATTCATACTTCTACATTGAATAAGCCGAACACAAAACAAACAATATAATCAATATACTAGAAGTCTAGAGTTCGCCATTAAACACTAGAGTTCGCATTTAAAGGTGGATAGATCCTAAGCCCCGGTTTAGCACATTCATAAGCAATCATGAATAACAAACATTTCATAATGATCTCAGTGATACTTATGACTTACATACCTTGAGCGGCGCGGCATGACGAAGACGAGTGGTCGATGCTTAACTCAAATAATCATATATGCACATAAATCAAAATTAAGCAGTCTACAGAAACGTAGACCTGCTCTGATACCATACTGTAACGCCCCACTTTTAATTGACAAAAGTCAAAAGCTTTTCAAAAAGTCAACGAAAATTTTTCGAAATTCTTTTCATAAATCATTTGGCATTACTCGACATATAAATAACATCTACGAATTATCAATTACTCGCAAGTAATTTAAACATCATCAATTATCCAGAGTCAAATCGAAACCACCCTCACAGGGTTCTAAACAAAGTTTCGAAATAAATCATTAGCAAACGGGCATCTCCCAAAAACAGTATTCAAATTTCTCAAAATCATAAATAATCCAAAGTTCAACATAATGAAAAAAATAACCATATTATATATAGCAAAGTAGAAGCTACATAATAAGGTCTGGTCAGATAACCGACCACCACTCGTCTTTCACCGCCATGCAGCCGTCGGCTCAACCTGCATCCATGAAGAGCAGGTGGGGATGAGCACAGATGGAATCCGTTGTGCTCACCACTATGCAATGAACAGTTACATTAAATGGGTACAGAAAGTAAATATAGCATGGTCACAATCATTAACATAGACAATCAAATCTTTCCCATCTCCTATCCAGAGTCCATTACATATCTCATGTGCACACCTATCAGAATAGACTACATTTGGTCCACGTATTGTCTCCCCGCGGGAACTCTAACGTTGCCAAAGTAGGAGAATCATCCGTCAACCCCGAGGGTTTTAGACGAGAAATTCACTGTCAACCCCGAGGTTATTAGACAGGTCTGCCAACCCTGAGGGTTTTAGGCAGGAAATCCATCACTGACCAAGGCTCATGCCAAGGTCTGCAATACATTAATGAAGTAGACTACCCATCGGGTACGTTCTATAACCACGGGGATACCACTCGACGGCCGGTACAGCTCACGCCGAAGGTTACATGTTCACATTTCATACTTTGATCATACCCAAGTAAGCAAACAATTTCACTATTCAAGCATAGACAATTTTATAAATAAACCCACCTGGAAATCGAGGGAGAATATCACACAAAAGCAAGTACGTAGGTCGAGGCTCGACTCCTCAAATACCTACATTTAAGCGAGATAATTTATCAATAATCTATCTCACTACTCGAGTTTAACACAAAACCTATACTTAACAAAAATTAAGTCTTAAGGGTTTTAATCGGATTTTTCGTGGACTTGGAACTCTCTTATTTTTGAAAAATTATGACTCGGAGAACTAAAATAGGAGTTTTGGGACTTAAAATAATTTTTCTAAATTTTTCTCATTTGAAAATAATTTTTTTAAAATCGAAATCGGTACGAAAAACGGACTACTTAAACACAAAAATAGTTAAAAAGGCCATCCTGGACCACCTGCCCGCCACTGGGCCGAAGGCTGCCCAGAATTTGGGCCTGGGGAGCGAATTGGGCTGCCACACAAGGTATCTGGGCCGCAAATTAGGCCTGAAAATGCTGGGAAATGCGGGCTAGAGGGATCGGGTTCGCGGGCCAGGACGCGGGCAGCTGCAGGGCGAGATGACGGGCTTCACGGGCTGGGACGACCCGCGCACTGCTGGGCTCTATAATAAAAAAAAATGAAATTTTTGCAAAGGCTGGGATCGAACCCCTGACCACCCACACAAATATGCGCATAGCTCAACACTGCGCCACTCGCTCAATCGTTAGTTATTATGCAACAAAATATACTAATTTTTCAAAAATGAGGCCTGCGAATTTAATACTGAACAAAGCTGGGAACAGTTACAGAAGCCGCAAATCAAGCACCCAAAATCGACAACAATGCTCGAGCAGGTATCAGGTTCGGGGTTTTAATTAAACAATCAAATTTCAGATTTTCGAAACATTTTAAAAACGGGTTTTATTTTCGAAAAACGAAGAGCCGAAACACAGTTGAAAACAAGCGAACAAAACGCCCCCGAAATAAATTACAACGAGACTCCGAATCTTATTCGAATAATCACAGCAACCTACGAAGTCGATTTGAAATTAACGAGAGTCCAATAATCTCCACGAAAAATTCACGAAACATACGAAATAAATAACGAATACGAACCGACAAATAAATTGAACTCGAAACCGACAAAATGATTCAACGCGAACCAACAATAATCGAATGATATCACTCTGAAACGCAATAAACGAGAGGGTTTCGAAAAAGTTACCCTTCTTTGGGAAATTTGCGAGAAATCGGAAAAACGGTCGGACAAACGGGCCGTATGGATAAACGGGACTCGAAGAGCTCAACACATGCGAAAGCTCAGAACTGAAGCTCGATGCGCGGTTGCTCGCGATTTGAACGCTGGAATTCGACCAACGGCGATGACCGGAGATGGCCACCGGCAGACAACGGCTCTGAACGAAAAGAAGGCTGGCAACGACGGGGACTGGACGGTGGCGGGCTGGACACAACATGGTGGTCGCCAGTAGTGGGCCTGCTCGGAGAACGACCGGGATGGTGACGAGGAAACGCCGGCGATGGAGCTGCTGCTCGCCGGTTTCAATGGCGATTTGCGCAAGCTCGGTGAGAGAGGGAGATTACAGAGGAGGATTTGAAATGAATTTGATTTGGGACAATCTGAGATAAGGTCTCCACCACCGAGTCTTAAGTAGAGAGGGAGCGAGATGCACGAACGAATGACGGACTATCGCGAGAAAATCTCACCTGCCAATTCGACTTCTGCGACGCGAGAGAGAGGGAGAGAGAAGGGAGGAGGCGGATCTGCTATAATAATGAAATTGGGCCAAGGTTAAACAATTTAGTTGGGCCAAACTAAAACAAATTGGGCCATAACTGATTAAACCACCTATGGGGCTGGAAAATCACATTACTTGGGTCGAAACTAATTCAATCGGGATGAAAGAAATACGACACGATAATAAGCATTTAAAACAATTAGACATTTTAATCACAAATAAATATTCACTAATAATAATAATAATAATAATAATAATAATAATAATAATAATAATAATAATAATAATATAAATAAGCAATAATAACGACAATAATAAACCAATAAATAATCTCAAATAATTCTAATTCAAACGGGGCGTTACAGATCTGCTGGTAAAGGACATCACATGAAGGGCCGCGGCGCGATGTGTAGCACGACGCGAGAGAGGTGTTCGTCGTGGCGCGGGACAAGCTCACGGCGTGAGAGGACTTAACTGGCGCGTCGTGATGGCCTTCACGGAGTGGTACTGGGCAGGGCTTATTCTCTGTCGGTCTCGTGGCAGTCTCCACAACATGGTGCTTGCCCGGGGCTCGTTGCCTGCTCGCATCACCTAGCGTTTTGGGTTCGTTCGGGTTCGTCTCCGTTTTCTCCTGTGTAATGCCGACGAAATGCTCTTTTTAATGATATTCTCCCGGTCTATTTCTCGTGGAAAATAAATTCTCTCGAAACTTTCGACCTGCACACCATAAACGAAGAAAAACCAAAAAAACATACGAAAAACATATAGAAAACCAAAATAGAACAAAACAGGCAATAAACGACAAAACTAACTAAACTAATGAAAAGACCTAAAACGGGGGAAAAAGAAAGAAAAAATAATAACGAAAAACGCAACAAAAATAGGACAAACAATATACACCATAAAGCTCATGGGAAGAGAATAGTTGGAACATTGTTCCACACACAGTAATTCAGCCGCCCCCACACGCCTCTCTCCCTCTCTCTCTCTCTCTCTCTGTTCCCATTCGAGTTTTAACTTCTTCTTGTTGCTCCACTGGTACAAGTTGAAGATGGTGTTTGAGATATACAGTAGAAGATCTTGTGGTTTATTGAGATACATATATTTATCAACCCCGGCGATCACCCAGCGACGAGCCAGACCCGCTGGACCGCTGACCCGCCGCGAGCTAGCCGTGAGTCGCACGCATCGACAGAAGCTACCCGCGACGCACCTCCCGGACACTGCCACATGTGCACCGCGACCCAGACGATCCGACCTGGCATTCTGACCAGCTTGATCCACACGACCCAATTACGAGCCTGATGTTTTGTTCGTGATCTCATCCTGTTCGTGTGTTCATCCCGGTCAATCTGTTTGAAGATCAGTCAGATCGCCATAAATTTTAAGCCGTAAGTTTTCTACGTCAAACCTTTAGATCCGCTGCATAAAGGTTTACGTTTATAATTGAATTCGAGATTTGTACATAACGAGATCCTCACAGACAAATGTTACAGTGATCAGACGATTCCCTACAACGGTAATCTACAACGTCTTTGAGTCTGTGGATTTTTAAGCCGTAAGTATTCAACTTTAAACCTCTAGATCCGCTATGCATAGGTTTATTGTTGCCACTGAATTCGTGACATGTATATAACGAGATCCTCATTGATCCCAACAAGTGGTATCAAAACTCTTGGTTAATTTGTTTTGTACAAAGTTTGAATTTATAAGACTTTATTTGACAAGATGTGTTCAAACGCAACCATATTTTGGATTATATTCGCATAACTTGGTTTTGCAGGAATTAGTTTAATAAACTATTACGGTCGTATGTGTGCTTGATGAATGTTGTTAAATGTGATGAATGGTTTGTTTTTAAAACCTCGGACATGTCGATGAGCTTTTTGTTTATTGTTAAATGTTTGTAATAATTATTCGTTCGGTGGGACACCAGATAGATTTGATTATACATGTAAACCCATTTGTTGGGTCTAGGATCGGATCATGTAATTTTGTAAATTATATTTTTCGTGTTTTGATTGTGGGTTAATGACCGGGAGATCATGAGACAACGAATCCTCGATGACCTGACTGACCACGGGCTCGAGACGACAGCCGACGAACCACTGCGGCAGCTTGCGCGACTTAGCAGCTTGCTGCTAGAAGCCGTGGGCGAGCAGGCCATGCGGGTGGCATCGTGTGGTGTTGCGGGCACATAGGGGCTGGGCGGATGGCCTGACGTGGCTATTGCAGCGTGCCGCATGCAATAGCCGAAGGCGCAGCGCGTCGCTGGGTGAAGCTGCGACTGGCCACGTGTTTATAGCGTGAAAGCATCTCGCGCGCGAAAATCCCACGCGACGGCAGGATGCCAAGACCTGGCGGAGGCACAGGCAACGACAGAGTCGCACGTGACCGGGAAGGAGAACAAAAATACTGTTCTTGTGATTTTTCCACAAAGGCGATAACCGGCGACCGGCGATCCTCCGGCGGGCAAGGTGGTTTTTGTTGCTGGATAAACAGTTGGATATCTGACAGGATTCTGCAGCAGTGGGAGTTTCAGTTGAATTAGTATTACAAGATCCATATCTGATAGTTTTCTTGTTCAAAAAGACTCAATTATTAATGATCATAATAGTGGATTTATTTATTTAAATTATATTATTCATATTAATTATTTATTTATGCATGAGAATTATTGATTAATTTATGCATGGCATTAATTCGCATGAGAATTATTTATTGCTTTATGCATGGGATTAATTAATTTGCATGAATATTTATGCATGTTAATTAATTATTGCTTTTGCATGTGATTAATTTAGAATTGTATGAAAGTTACAAATTCTCGTTTAAAAATAATACTAAGTTTGAGAAGGGATTTTAAGACTAAAGTTAATTTCAAAATTTCTAAGACCTCCATTTCTGATTTGTTGGTAAATCAATTAATTGAAGTATGGGCTTCCCCACGGATGACATTACTGAAATTAATATTAAGAAATTACCAGAATAAATTTCAATGGGAAGATTATAGAAAATCTTATGAGAGCGTGTGGGCCCCAACACCGAGAACGTACAATCAAGTTTGATGACCTTAGGATTGAGAAAATTGATTCATTTAGAATGCGATTTAATTTATAAACTCTCAACGGGGTCACTGAATTTTATTGCCTAGCCAAATAGAGACCGACGATTAATTTCGTTCGTTATAAATTTAGTTTTGACTTGTGGAAATTAATGGGTTCTTGAAAAGCCCTTCTCTTGCGAAAATTGAGTACGTAGGGCGACTCACGTAGCATAGTTACTCTCGATGTTTTGAGATGTCGATGAATTAAATTAATGTTATTTTGAGTATGTCAATTTTAACAGTTAGATTCAAAGTGTTTAATCAGTAGAATATTTTTCGTGATTCTCAATCTTTATTCAACATGTCGTTCAATTTGTTATCTGTTTTTAAAAATGAAAATAAACTTACTGGCCCAAACTATATTTATTGGAAGAGGAACTTAGACATTGTGTTGACTGCTGAAGGGTACAAGTATGTACTCATTGAAGCTTGTCCGGATGAGCCTGGACCGAATGCCACTAATCAGGAGACAAGTGAGTATGCTCGGTGGAATGAAAGATGATGAGATGGTGAAGTGTTGCATTCTGGCTTTTATGTCAAATGTTCTTTCAAATTCAGCACAGTCTATGAACACTGCGGCAGAGATACTCCTCAATCTCAAGGATCTGTTTAGACATCAGTCTAGGGCTGCCAGGAAGGAAGCTATGAGGACTCTGATGAACATGCGTATGGCCGAGGGCACACCCGTAAGGGAGCACGCACTAAGGGTCATGGCATAGTTGAATGAGCTAGGAGCGTTTATTGATGTGGAAACCCAGGTTGATATTATGTGTAACACCCCGCTATTTCATTAAAATCAGAGTGCGTTTTTCGCAAAGTTTTTCAAAATAAAAACATTTAAGTTTGCAAAATACTGATTCAGAGTGCTACCATAAAACATGACTTGACCTGAAAAGCCGTTATTTTAGTTTTAAAGAAAAACCAACGGTTTATCATAACATAATAACCGACTAAAATCGGATAAAAAGCTAAGTTTGGCAAACAGTCGGAATCAGCGGAAAAAACGTAGCGTCGCCAAAACCTTCTAAACATATAACCAAAATCCTGAACCAACCGCCAGCTCACTCCTCGGCTCCGACCCTGTGACCTGAAAAACATGAATAATGTGGGGCGTGAGCACTAAATCCACTGTGCTCCGCAAGAACTCATACTAAAGTAAAACAGTGAAAATAATAACAATATCATGGTCCTGGCATGTACATAACTGAACTGAAACCGGTACTGAATAAGCATGATCTGATACTGAAACCTGATAATCATCACATGACTGATATCTGAACATCTGCCAGCATAAAAATTCCAGACACCATGTGCACACTCTAGTGGGCAGACTAAGACCACTAGAACCCAGAATGGACCGGCGACCATTCCGAGCGGATACTGACATGATAATATATACCTCAAACATGGTAGAATAATTATAATCAATGTAATACCCAGTCTGAGTCCCCACCTGATCCTTTGAAATGAAAAGGCAGTGCTGATAATCGTAGCCTGATCAAACTGAAACATAATATAAACAATTACTAAATACTATGCTCAGACTGATAAAAATAGCTGTTAAATATGTTAAAATGCTCTACTGGACTTGACATAATATATGGACTTAATCGGTATAATTGGAACCGGTTTAATATGGAACTGGACTGACATGAATTTACTGGACTGGACCAGACCCGAAGTTTAACTGAAAATTAGACATAAATATGAACCAGGACTTAAAATATTAAAATACACGCTGAACCGGTCTGAACCGGTCAACTTTCGGTCTGGCCGGACCGCCAGCCTACTGTGGCCGGGCGCTCGACCGCTGGCTAGGCCAACGGGCCTGCTAAGGCTGCGGGCGCAGGCGCTGCCTGGACTGGGCGCGGGCAATGGCAGGCTGGGCGTGGCATGGCTGCTGCATGCCTCGCTGAGCAGCACTGGCACGGGCATGGTCGCTCGCGTGCGCTGGCGTGCCACTGGCACGGCATGACTCTTGCTGGCACGACTGGTGTGCGTCTGGACACAGCTGAACGTTACTTGGGACGCGTGCGTGTGCCTGGCGCATCGCATGCATGGTGCTGGGCGGTGCTGGGCGCTGCCGAGCGCTATGGGGGCGGGCATTGGCGCGACTGGCGCTGCTGGGCGCTACTGTGCGCTGTAGCAGACTGATGACGGATCGATCTTTTGTCTATACTGGGTTGCGAATAAACGACGCACTGCGGCCTTCGTTTATCCCCAATAGGTGTATCTAACAGACGCATTGCGGCCTTCTCCTAGATACCGTGACTTCAAGACGCACTAATGGCCTTCTCTCCGACACTGTATGTAAAGACGCACTAATGGCCTTCTTTATCACACGTTAAGAACATAAAGTTCCCCCTCAAGATTGGCTCACCAATTCAATACTCAATTCAACTTGTAAAATATGATGAGGTACATGGGGTATTTATAGTTGTAAAATAAATCTAAGCCTAAATCTAATAGATCTCCTAAATCTTGCAATAATAGAAATCCTAAGTCTAGAAAGCAATAAAATCCTAATGCTACCAAAATAACTATTGCTTGGCTTGCACACCAAGCAAATCTAGAAGCTCCCTAAAATTCCCACATGCTAAAAACTTTCGGCCGCCCTAACCTCGCGCATCGCGTCGCACGCGTCCGTGAGCCGTCCCTCGAGCTCTCCTAGTCCTTGGCGCGCGAGGTATCGCGCGCCCTGTGTGTCCCGTACGCGTGCGCCCCAGCGCGATCCTCGTCCATGCCGCCATTGCCCAGCGCGTGCGTCTCCTCAAGTAAGTCGCCCAGTCTTGCCGCGCATAGGATACCTCCCGCGTCATCCCACTCGCGCACCGTCGCGCATGCCCTGCCCTTGCCGATCTTCTCGCGCGCGTTGTGTCGCGCGATCGCGTGCTCACATGCGCGCCCTTGGCGCCTGATCCTTTCTCCGCATGACCCCCGCACGTCCCGGCTACCGCCCGAGCCCTGATCGCCTACGGCGCCCCCGCGTATGCCTTGCAATTCCCGCGTGTGCGGCTCTTTCGCCCATTCGTGTGCATCAAGTGCCGATGCACACCATTTGCCTTTTAGCCCCTCACTTGACTCACCGGTCCCCAACTCCACTTCCGTATCATTCCCCTCCTCTTTAAGACTTTCCTTGTCCCCAAGGATTAGGAAATTCAGCTTCCCAACTCGACCATCCCTGTCCTCTTCATCCGGTGACTCGCCTGGATCCTCAGTCCTCAACTTAATCCTCTTGCTCGACCTCCCGAACTCCATAGTTCCTTTCCAATAATCGGTTGTGATTGGACCAAGAGTCTCCAACCACTGGCATCCAAGTACTATATCAGTTGCCTTCAATGGCAATGCATAGAGGTCCACTCTCATCCTTTGACCTTGAGTTTTCAGTTTTACACCCTTGAATAGAATATCTCCTCGTAGTGTTTCTCTGTTTGCAACCTTGACTCCAAAAGATTTTACCTTGGTGAATGGAATCTCGATTTCCTTAGACAACTCCTCATCAATGAAGTTTAGCATAGATCCACTATCGACCAGCACTTCCACCAATTTTCCTCCTACTTCAGCCGTGAATGTGATCATCTTCGGACCACGTTTCCTGCTTTTAACCATATGTAATAGGGACTCCTCTCTTGGTTCTTCTTTTTCCTTAAATTCCAACAAAAAGACCTCCTTACCCTTGCACCTGTGGCCTGGCGTAAATTTTTCGTTGCACGAATAGCAAAGGCCTTTTTCTCGCCGTCGTTGCATCTCTTCGTCGGTAAGCCGTCGTATGTTGCTCGTCGTTCGAACAATCTCGCCCATCGGTTTGCTCTCCGTTCACCCTGCCAGTTCCTCGGTTGCGGCGTTCGTGCGTCGCTCGGCTTGGCCTTGCATACCGTCACAAGATGTTCCTCGTGCAATCTAGCCGACTCAACGGCTGCTCGCACCGAGCCTGGCCTGTCCAACCTCACTTCGGCTGCTAGTTCAGCTTTAAGTCCTCCAACAAACGTTCCCACTAACGCAGCCTCGGGCCAGTCTCGTACCCTACTAGCGATTCGCTCGAACTCTTTTTGATAATCCCTTAGACTACCACTTGTTTGATCCTTGACAAAGCCTCGTTGTAATCGTGGTAGTCACTCGAGCCAAATCTCGTGATAAGCTCTTTTTCAAAATCTCTCCATCGCATGTGCTCGCCATGGTTTTTGTGCATCACCCATTGCCACCAAACGTTTGCTTCCCCATCAAGGTGATAGGCAGCAATTTGCACTCGTTCGTACCTTGGCACATCATTGATCTCAAAGAATTGCACAGCCCGACTCAACCATGCATCTGGATCCGTTCCCGTGAACGTGGGCATAGTAATTTTTGGCCGTGTGCCCGCCCGTTCGTCCAGTTGCTCATCGCGCTCGTGACGTCGGTTATCGCGTCCCTCGCGCCGTCGCCGATCCTCGTCGTAGCGCTCTCGGTCATCGCGTCGCGCTCGGCGTTCATCGCGTGTGGCCCGCGATGCGTACGACTGCCGGTCGTAGTCCTCCTCGTGCCTCGGGTGATGGTGTGCGCGTTCACCATGCCGTCGCCGGTCGTCGCGTTGGTGATCCGCTTGTGATGCGTGTGTGCCCCGCGATCGACGATCATCCTCGCGCACGGTCCCGGTGCTCACTGCCGTGGACCGCGACCCGTGTCTTCTCCTTAGCCGCGTGTTCATGCGCGTTAGTTGCCCGGCTAAGTCCTGGACCATTAGTTCGATCCTTCCCAAGTTCTCGTTGGTAGCATGTTGACCATCGCCGATGATCTTCATGTTATCCTCCAAGGCTTGAATTCTCTCACGGTTTGACATCATAAATTTTTTTTTTTCTTTTTTTTTAAGACTCTAAAAAAAATCGAAAATAATAGGGAAAAATTCGAAAAATTCGAACCCCCAACAAGACTCACAAATTCGAAACAAAAAAAGAAATTCGGCCCCTCAACAAAAGGTAATAACCGAAAAAAATAACAAAGGACTAACAAGATGACACTTTTTTTTTTAATGAAAAATTCGAATAAACTCGAAAATTTCGACACAAAAAAGAAGAGAAATTCGGTCCCTCACCAAAAGGCAAACCGAAAAAAATAAAAAGATAAGATAGACAAAATATCGATCAGCACCTCTCAATGAAAGCACCAATGATGACGGATCGATCTTTTGTCTATACTGGGTTGCGAATAAACGACGCACTGCGGCCTTCGTTTATCCCCGATAGGTGTATCTAACAGACGCACTGCGGCCTTCTCCTAGATACCGTGACTTCAAGACGCACTAATGGCCTTCTCTCCGACACTGTATGTAAAGACGCTCTAATGGCCTTCTTTATCACACGTTAAGAACATAAAGTTCCCCCTCAAGATTGGCTCACCAATTCAATACTCAATTCAACTTGTAAAATATGATGAGGTACATGGGGTATTTATAGTTGTAAAATAAATCTAAGCCTAAATCTAATAGATCTCCTAAATCTTGCAATAATAGAAATTCTAAGTCTAGAAAGCAATAAAATCCTAAAGCTACCAAAATAACTATTGCTTGGCTTGCACACCAAGCAAATCTAGAAGCTCCCTAAAATTCCCACATGCTAAAAACTTTCGGCCGCCCTAACCTCGCGCATCGCGTCACACGCGTCCGTGCGCCGTCCCTCGAGCTCTCCTAGTCCTTGGCGCGCGAGGTATCGCGCGCCCTGCGTGTCCCGTACGCGTGCGCCCCAGCGCGATCCTCATCCATGCCGCCATTGCCCAGCGCGTGCGTCTCCTCAAGTAAGTCGCCCAGTCCTGCCGCGCATAGGATACCTCCCGCGTCATCCCACTTGCGCACCGTCGCGCATGCCCTGCCCTTGCCGATCTTCTCGCGCGCCCGCGTGCTCACATGCGCGCCCTTGGCGCCTGATCCTTTCTCCGCATGACCCCCGCACGTCCCGGCTACCGCCCGAGCCCTGATCGCCTACGCCGTCCCCGCGTATGCCTTGCAATTCCCGCGTGTGCGGCTCTTTCGCCCATTCGTGTGCATCAAGTGCCGATGCACACCATTTGCCTTTTAGCCCCTCACTAGACTCGCCGGTCCCCAACTCCACTTCCGTATCACGGACGACTGACGCATGAATGCGTGCACTGGCGTGCGCGATGGCCTGCCAGCGTGTACAGGCACTGGCAACGGATGGCTGCTGCGGGCAGGGCTATGCGCGACGCCCCACGGGCATGCACGCACGCTGTCTGCCCG
This sequence comes from Striga hermonthica, assembly GCA_902706635.1. Classification (NCBI taxonomy): domain Eukaryota; kingdom Viridiplantae; phylum Streptophyta; class Magnoliopsida; order Lamiales; family Orobanchaceae; genus Striga; species Striga hermonthica. Next base: position 4,426,222 of record CACSLK010019758.1, read on the forward strand.
CATCGGCTGACTGCCGGCACGCTGCTGCCGCTGTGTGCGGGCAGCGTGGCCACGACCGGCCCTTGCCGGCCGTCCGGTGACTTCTCTCGACCGTTTCAACATGAACCAACATGATAGAACTTAACATGACTGTAACCACAAAATCTCATGAAATTGCATAAGAAAGACATGAACATGGCTCGAAAATGATTGTAGCGTGCGCGTAGGCGCGACCCGACGTTACGGCCGATATGTTCGGCCATTTGACAACTTTTCTGACCGTTTATCACATGAATCAACATAACTGATTATAACATGAATAAATAAATAAAACGGTCGGATGACATGAACATAACTCGAGCAATTAAGAGGGTCGTGGCTTCCACTACGTGCGGTACCCGACGTCTTAGGCCAATTCTTCGGCCACATGACAACTTCTCTCGACATTCTTTGAATAAATTAACATGGAATGGCATAAAATGATCGAATATCATGAATAATTCGAAAGTTGTCGAACAAAACTGAACATGGCTAATCATGGCTTATATGATACGGCCGAGAGCTACTGTGGCCAATTCATGAACTTAGCTACTTGGTGCTGATTTAGCATGAACATACTTATATCGGAACAACATCAAGAAGTAATTACCTCCGCAATTGCTTGAAGAAATTTACAAGATTTGCTTGAAGGTGTGTGTGATCTTCCGTGTCCTTGCTTGTGCGCGCGATAAAATATCTTTGTGGTAGAAGCTCACAGACATGCGTTTGAATAGAATTAGCTTAACATAGGATAAACTCTCCTTAACTTTAACTTAAGAATTCCCACATATCCTCTCTATCCTCCACGGTAAAATTTGTATATGTATAAATAATAGAAAGTGAAATGAAGATGGAAAAATCGTGGCTTATGAAAGTCTTTGCTACTTGCCGTGAAGATAAGTGCTTAAGTGTCCATTTTTTGGATTAGTCATGCACTAACGTGGCACTCCATGAATTGCCTTAGTCATAACTTAAGTTACTAAATTTTGTCACTTGTACTACATGGATAGTTTAGAGTACATGATGATTATTCATAAGCTTTCAGTAATTAATAAATACTAAACATGACTTAAATATACTTAGTGAAGGGAAAATATTTAGGCTAAGCACAATTATTTACATTGCTAATGTGCACGGTCCTAGGAAATTAACATATAGTACTTGGACTGTAACACCCCGCTATTTCATGAAAATCAGAGCGCGCTTTTTCGCAAATTTCTAAATAAAATAAATAAAATATTTCTTTTGCGAAATCTGATTCGAGGTGTTACCGTAAAATCTGTCTTATCTGAAAAAGTTAATTTTTGGGTTTAATAATAAAACGGTTATATAATATCTTAACCGAGTAACGTCGGGTCAAAAGCTGGTTTAGAGTACTGAAAACAATAGCGGAATCATAGCGTAAATCATAGCGTAACCAAATATAATATACACATATAACCAAAATGTCCTGAACTGATCGCCCGCTCACTCCTCGGCTCTGACTCTGTGACCTGAAAAAAAACATGAATAATGTGGGAACGTGAGCACTAATCCACTGTGCTCCGCAGAAACTCATACTAAAGTAAACAGTGAAAATAATAACAATATCATGATCCTGGCATATATAACTGATCTGATACTGAACTGAAACTGAAACTGATACTGGTACTGAATAATATGATACTGATCTCGTGATAAACATCACCCGACTGATAACTGAATATCTGCCAGCATAAAAATTCCGGACACCATGTGCACACTCTAGTAGGCAGATTAAGGCCACTAGAACCCAGAATGGACCGGCGACCATTCCGAGCGGATACTGATAATACATACCTCAATCATGGTAGCGTAATTATAATCAATGTAATACCCAGTCTGAGTCCCCACCTGAACTGCTGATCTGAAAACTCCCCTAATTTAATCTGGGGCAAACGCCGGCGAAAAGATCTCTTTTTTTTACGAAAAGGATGCTTTTTTTTTTTTTTTTACGAAAAAGTCGCTTAGATTTATGAAAAAGCTGTTTAGATTTATTCTTATCCATGGTTTGTTTGTTTAATTTTTTTTTATCCCGAAAATCCTATTTCTTAATTGTCAATTGAACCCCCACATAGGATTTTTTTTTTTGAATTCAATGATTGCCTGCAAAACTGACATATATAAACAAATACTAAGTACTATGCTCAGACTGATTAAAATAGTTGTTAAGATGCTCGACTCGATCTGAATAGTTAACTGGAACCATCTCGGGGTCTAACTTAACTGATAAGAAAGACTGAACTGAACTGGTACTGCTAAACCGAATTGAACTTACTGCACATGACTGATCATGACTGAACATGACTGAACTGAAAATTTAACTGACATACTGAACTGAACTGACTAACTGACTAGACTGAAAATACTAAAACTGATATGAATTTACTGAACTGAACTGGGCCCGGAATTTTAACGAAAAATGATATTTAAACATGAACCGGGACTAAAACATGAAATTATGGGCTGAACCGGTCCAACCGGTCTGAACCGAACTGAACCGGTCTGGACCGGACCGCTGGCCTGCTCTGGCCGAGCGGTCGGGCACTGGCTCGGCCAACGGGCCTGCCGAGGTTGCGCGCATGGGCGCTGGCTGGACTGGCCGTGGTGACTGCTGTTGGGTAGCACTGGGCACGAACGTGCGCGTTGGCGCGCGCT
>CACSLK010019758.1:4440244-4465590 GCA_902706635.1 Striga hermonthica
TCATGACTCATGGTGCCCGATACACAGTCCCAAAGATCTTTATCCCGTAATTAGAATAGAAACACTGCTCTGGTGCCAATTGAAACGTATAATTCCTACGGAGTGCGCTTATCGATGGTATGAACTAAAAAATGCGGAAGCAATAAACCGAAGATTTCAAAACTCTTCAGGGAAGCGTCCCACTTCCCCTCAGAGCTCTTTCATTGATAGATCAAACATACACATAGCTTGGACTTACAACGACTCGAACTCCCTTCAAGCCTAGCCAACACTAAACAGATCCTATCAACTAATTCTCCGCCACGTCCCGTGGACTTTTAAAAACCTACACTTACTCCCTAAGTGTATAAGCTGTAAAATAGTTTTTGGATAAAACACAAAGAACAAAATAAAACAGCTTCAGTCCTTGATGAGCTAGTTCGAACTCTCAGACTGAACTGTGTACAACTCAATAAAATCAGAAAACACGAAGCTCAATTATTGCTCTATAAATCTTCAAAACTCAGCAGCCGCAATGAGAGGTTGCATACGGGTATTTAAAGTAGTCTCCTTAGGGTTGGAGTCTTCTACAAGGTATAGGACTCCAACCTTGATTTCCTTCCTTGATTATAGCATGATAATTTGGTAAGTGAATCTTCTTCTCTCTCTCTCTCCTTGATCACTTTATCATACATGCCTCTCCTTTCCTTATCTCATCCGATTTCCTACAAAACAAAGTACCATAATAAGATCCATAATATCTTATTTATGGAATATAAAATAAATGTAATTAAGGAAACAAATAAGCAAAGATCTTCCCTGTTTCTGTAGTTCCAGGTGCTTGTTCGAACCTTCGAACTAATGCCAAAATAAAATATATCTTTCATAGTCAATTAAGGACTCTAGGATATTTAGTTTCCTTCTTGCACAATAATATCTAGATTGTATAGGTTAGTGAATATTTAATTGCTTTATTTAGAGATTTAGTAGATTTAGGATTTATTTACTGCATAGATAATAGAGATTTATTCGGAGTATGATTAGTCATAGTTAGGATCTATAAATAGGGAGCATCCCTCATTGTTTTTAATGTCTTGGATTTGATGAAATAGAAAAGGAACGTTTGTTCAAACCGTGTGTTAGGGTTCATGAGAATTCGATCATGCAACCGAATTGGCGAGGCTAAGACCCAAGCCAGTTCAACGATTTAGAGAGGCTAATATCCGATCTATTTTGAGAGTGTAGCGAGGCTAATACCCGAGTGAACTCAAGTATCGTGAGAGAGTTAGGCTAATAACCGAGTCGATCTCACCTATCGTCGAGAGCAAGGCCGTGGCGAAGTCGTGATCGAGACAATTCGAGGGAACGCAACACCCGATCCTTCATCACTGACTGCCGGCGCGCTGCTGCCGCTGCGTGCGGGCAGCACGGTCACGACCGGCCCTTGCCGACCGTCCGACAATATCTTTTGACCAATTCAACTTAAAATAACATGAACTGACTTGAAATGATCAAATTTGCTGGCTTTACTCCAATCATTAATTTTTTCATAACATGCTAAAGTGGTCGTGGCGTCGCACCGTGCGTCGCCTACGGCGTTAAGACGCTTCTCGACCAAACCTTATTTTCTCTCGGCAACTAACACACAACTAAACATGAAATGATACTTACTGAACAAATAAACATAAAATGCTCGAAGGATCGCTGAATACCATGACCATATACACGGACGGCCCGTGGCATGCGCTACGTGCGCATCCACGTCCCTCTAGCCATCTCATCGACTAAACATGAAAATTCTTCGAGCACATGGGTTTAACTGAACATTATATAACATAAAATGACTGAATACATAAAGATTGCTCGAGAGATTCTGCTCAAAACATGAACATGCTCGACCTGGGCTATACGCACGGCCGAAAGCAATATATGGCAAACTTATGAATTTGGACCTAAAGTTTAAACTGAAAAGGAACATGCTTCCATCAGCCCATATCAACAAGGAGATTACCTCCTATATTGCTCAAGTGCTAGTAGCCTTCTTGAACTTCCGTGCGCGAGCGGTACTCTCGTCCGACCCTTGCGGCTAGCTTCTCGCGTGTGGTGCTTGCGGTGCACTTACTAAGGTAACATCTCACTAACTCTCTAATGCAACACTTATGTATACTTAGGAAAAATTGGCTGAGTTTCCCCCACTTCTATACTAATATATATGTAGCTTAAGAGGTGGGGAGGATTAATTTAAGAGGTGGCTTTACTATTACATGCCACTTGGAATAAGGGGGAGCCTTGAGGTGCTTAGTCACCTAAACAATGGATTAGTCATCCTTTAACTCACCTTAATAGAAGCCACCTCATGCTTAAACATTTGAAGACAAATTTCTCCCTATTTAATTGCTCACGACAATTTAATGGATTTTTTTTTTAAAAAAAAAAATGCGTACGACATTAATTATCTAAGCATGATTAAATTAGTAATTAAGCATAATCTTATACTTAATTAATTACTAAGCATTACACATAATTTCTGAAATTATTCCGAACGTAAACGTGACGTCGAAAATAATTTTGGATAATCGCGACTGAAATAATTAATTCCGAACTCATTAATTAAATAAACGAATCGAAATTAAATCTGGAAACTTATTCGGTTACTGAAATAATTAAACTGAATAATTTATCGACTAATATTCGAACTTGGAATATAACTAGCTGATTAACCTGAACTTGAACATGAACATGATTATTCATTAACAAAGGCTAGCTTAACATTAAATCTAGTATTTTCCTTTATTAATAAAACTCGGGGTGTTACATGGACTTAAATACTTAAACTGATTCCGAGCATAGACGGGACTTCAAAAATTAATTCGAATCCTCTTGACTTGGACGATTAATCCGAATATTAATATTTCAAATAATTCATTAACTTAACTTATTAACTCCGAATTTGATAACGTCCATTAATAAATAAACGGACTGAAATTAATTACTATCATTGACTCAGTTAATAAATAAATTTAACCGGATATACTTTCGACTTACGTCGAACTTGGAATTTAACTGACTGAATAACTTAGACTTGAACATTAACATGAATAATTATTAACAAAGGCTAGCTTATTTTATAAGCTAGTATTTTCCTTTATTAATAAAATGCAGGGCGTTACAATCCACCCTCCTTAAAATATTTCCATCCTCGGAAATAACAAACTGAACGTACAAGCTTAACTCGAAGCTTATACTCACCTATGACATAACTGGGAATTCAATAACTGAATACTGAACTTTTAGACTCTGATTCGAACTGATAAAATCAACAATTCACAAATTAAGTGAATTGTTGATTAATGCTGGCTGAGAATGTACACTTTATTGAATAATGTGTGTCCCATTAATTATATTTGATACTCATAACATAGTTCTTGAGCGCACTGGTCATCGTCTCTTGGCTGATTGCTGATCCCCGGTCTGTACGTTAAGTGTGAAACCAAAGTCGTTGGTACACACGGAAGACTTTAGAGATACGCATATGTACAAATGAGGACAACTAGCAATCTCGGTAACTACCTGTCATGAACATTTACCCGATGACGCGGCACATCTGTCGCGGCACTTTGCAATGCGGCACACTTGCTCCTCATTTAATGAGTGCGGCACGCCTGCATGCAGCACCTGGCGAACATAGCACCTGCGTCGTCGACGTAGTCTGTATAACTGATCATATTTGTATCTCAAGCTAGTAACCTCAATGTACTATAATGCTAACTCTCCGTGATCTTTCGGTGTACTGTGACTCAGGCACGACATCCTTCTCTTCTTGCGCAAGTGTCCTGGTATGGAAAGCTTTGGTTTGTTGCCACGGTGTTGTCTATTGCTGTTGGTTGGTCCTCCTCATGTTGTATCGTATGTTGTACCTGCAACTGTTTACCCTTCCTGATGCCAAATTTAACCTCAAGAAAAGTCTATCATGAACTAATACTTTCTGCGATTTCTCAAATTTCAGAATTTGAGAATCGAGGCATTGGATATACTGATAAATCTTGTCTTATTAGACAGACCATCTTCAACTTTGACATGACTAGCCTCAACATTCACAAAAATGGATAACCCTTACTTGAACTTTAACATGACTATTTAACTCTTACTTGAACTCTGGAAGCTATCCCGAGATAATCAAATAGTCATCTTAGAATTTGGAACATGAAATTTACTGACTTACTATGTCTTAGTAAGGTACGACTTCAAGTTTCCAGGTAAATTCGGACTAATAGTCTGTATTGCAGACCTCCATATTTAACCCGGTTGAACAACTATTATACGTCGACCTTAACTCATGAACATTGACCTTAAATCGTGAACATTGACTCGTGACTATGTACTATTTAGGGCTACTATGGTATCAACTGGTCCCGCCAGTACAGAAGAAATAACTGATCTTGGGCTTGAAAACCATAACCTTGAATATCAAACTGATAGAATACATGACATAACTGAATTTAAATGTTGTTATTACATGAAATCAACTGTTCCGGTCCCAGCTTCAAGCCTCTATGGTATACCCGGCTGAGTGGCTCTTATTTCAAGCCTCCATAGTAACCCGGAATATTGACTCTTATACACTGGAAACCGTTATGTTTGACAATGGATCGGGAAATATCACAACCTTTAGCATCAAAATTTTGCCCTGAACTTGATTTGCTAGTCTGACTTAGGAAATTTGAGTCTATTTTCTGAGTTGAATCAAGGAATTCCTCCTTGGAATCCGCCAACTGGTGGGCAAAATGAGCAATTTTCTATAGAAATGTCTGAGGAACATGATTGCTAAGATTTGTATAACATAAGTGCTTACAATTCTCCTGACGAGTTGCTTATCATGGCTGGGAAATACTGACATTAATCATGGATATACTGAACTAGGAATCCTGAACATGATTCGAGCATCTTAACTAATCATAACTGTGGTTTGCTGAGCATAGACATAGTAATTTGTTTATAATTTAAAAACATGATCAGCACTTACCTGTAGTTGGCGAGGCGTGAGCGTGACGTGTTTAGGTTTTTGAAAATTTTTTTACTCATAAAAATTTTCAGAGACGCATAAACGTGCTCTGATACCAACTGTAACACCCCACTATTTCATAAAAATCAGAGTGCGTTTTATGCAAAGTTTTTTAAAATAAAAACATTTAAGTTTGCGAAATACTGATTCGGAGTGCTACTATAAAACATGACTTGACCTGAAGAAGTGTTATTTTAGTTTTAAAGAAAAACCAACGGTTTATCATAACATAATAACCGACTGAAATCGGATCAAAAGCTAAGTTTGGCAAACAGTCGTAATCAGCAGAAAAAACGTAGCGTCGCCAAAACGTTTTAAACATATAACCAAAATCCTGAACCGACCGCCAGCTCACTCCTCGGCTCCGACCCTATGACCTGAAAAACATGAATAATGTGGGGCGTGAGCACTAAATCCACTGTGCTCCGCAAGAACTCATACTAAAGTAAACAGTGAAAATAATAACAATATCATGATCCTGGCATATACATAACTGAACTGAAACCGGTACTGAATAAGTATGATCTGATACTGAAACCTGATAATCATCACATGACTTGTAACACCCCGAGTTTTATTAATAAAGGAAAATAATAGCTTTTAATTTTAAGCTAGCCTTTCTTAATAAATAATCATGTTCATGTTCAAGATCAAGTTAATCAGCTAGTTATATTTCAAGTTCGACTATTAGTCGATTCTTTATTCGGTTTGATTATTCCAATAACCGAATGAGTTTTCATATTTAGTTCCGATTCATTTAATTAATTAATGAGTTCGGAATTAATAAGTTAAGGTAATGAATTATTCGAAATGTCAATATTCGGATTAATCGTCCAAATCAAGGATATTTGAATTAATTTTCGAATGTCACGTTCATGTTCGGAATAATTTTCGATAATTAATTCATGTTTAATCGCTCTATAAATATTTTACCGAGCTTAATCATGTTTAATTAGGAGTTAATGGTCATGCATTATCATGTAGTAGAGTTAATTGTTCTTAGCTTAAACCTAAGTAAGGGCCATGCACGAACATTAGTACGACATTGATTAATTAGTGCTAGCAAGTGTAGTTAGCACTTGATCATTCTTAGCCAAATGAATTTCCCGTGAATTAGTAATGTCTCCAAATGTTCACGTGAAAAGGGTATCATGACATGAAAACGTGGAAGCCTTAGGAGGCATTAGGAAATGACTAAGCTTTTCATTAGATGAGTGAACAAGTCTATGCCACCTAGCCATCTAAGCTCATGGCAAGTGTAGCAATATTATTGGCCAAGAATTTACCCCCTTTTTCAATTGGGTACGGTTTTATATATATATATGGATGGAGAATTGTACCTGATGACTATTTTTCTCTACTCAGCAAACTAAGAGACCGATTAACTTATAATTAATACAAGTTAAGTGAGGTTAAGAAAAGTTAAATCAAGAACAGACACACGCTTGGTTTGGACGAGCAAATCACGAGCGGTCTTGCATAATTGGCCGAGAAATTGAAGAGGTAACATTATCTTCTTCATCAATCCATGTTCATATGATCATTGTAGAAGTACTACAATCAGTTCATGTCATTCGAACCATGAAAAGGATTTATGCTCGATTTAAGCCATGATAGGCCGTGACCGGTTGAAGTTCGTTTTTACCCGACAACTCCCGTGCAATTCATGTTCGGTTGATCATGTTATGTCATTATATGTTCAGTCTTAAAAGATAGGTCGAGACAAGTTATCGTTTTGTCCATGAATTGGCCTAAGGAAGTCGGCAGCGCACGTAGCGCACGCCCACGGGCCATCTTACACCTTATCATGCCATCTTTCATTGTGATCATAATTGTGCGAGTAATTCATGTTTAATTGGTTATTTTAGGTCATTTTATGGTCAAATAAGTCATGTTGGTCGAGAGAATTTCATGTTCGGTCGAGGAATTGGCTTAACGTCGATTACACGCACACGGTGTGCGTATCTCGACACCATTTAAGTCCATCGAGAAAAATCTGTTAATTTTGAGTTAAATCAGCATGTATAGTCATGTCATGTTATAATAGATTAAATTATGTTGATATTGCCGGAGAAAGACGCCGGACGGCCGACGAGGGTCGGTCGTACTCGCGATGTCCGCACGTAACGGCCGCAGCGTACCGGCGGGAGTTCGGGTGCGCAGGTAATGCGCGGTATAGTGCCGCGTGAGGTCAGTACCCGCAGTAGGTAGTTGTTGGCAATGCGCGTGTGCACGCCAACACCCAGTCATGCACGCCAGCATGCGGTAACACACGCCAGCGCGTAATATCATGCGTCAGTGACCCCGGCATCGCCCAGCGGGCCGCTTGAGTAGCCAGTGTCGCGGCTGTCGCTCAGTAGCGGCCGCGCAGCGCCAGTCATGTCCAGCCAGCGACTGTGTGTGCGTTCATGCGTTCAGGTACCTGTCGTGGTGCACGGCAGCGCCCGGCAGCGTTCAACGGCGCTTGGTGCCAACGCACATAGCATCTGGCAGCGCCGGTGTTCCTTCATGCGCGTCCATTAGCCCAGCCGCCAGCAGTCGCGCCCAAAGCCGCAGTAAGGCCGTGGGCCGAGTCAGCTGCCAACCGACGGTCCGAGCAGACCGGTGGTTCGGCCAGACCTGTTTGGACCGGTTTAGACCGGTTCAACCCAGATTTAATATTTAAGTCCCGGTTCTTGATTTCAGTCCCATTTTCAGTTAAATTCCGGGTCCAGTTCAGTTCAGTAAATTCATATCAGTTCAGTTTCGATTTTAGCCGGTTCTGGTTATACTGGTTAAATCCGTAAATCATGTTTAAGTCCTATAGAGCATCTTAACATATTTAAAAGTTATTTTATCAGGCTGATCCTAGTATTTAGTAATTGTTTATATTATTTTCAGTTTGATCAGGATACAAATATCAGCACTTACATTTTCAGATCAGCAGTTCAGGTGGGGACTCAGACTGGGTTTTACATTCATTATAATTATTCTACCATGTTTGAGGTATGTATTATCAGTATCCGCTCGGAATGGTCACCGGTCCATTCTGGGTTCTAGTGGCCTTAATCTGCCCACTAGAGTGTGCACATGGTGTCCGACATTAGTATTTTGCTGGCAGATGTTCAGGTATCAGGCAGGTGATGATATTATCTCACCATCAGTATCAGTTCATGATTATTCAGTACCGGTTTCATGTTCATGTTCATGCCAGGATCATGTTATTGTAATTATTTTCACTGTTTACTTTAGTATGAGTTTCCACGGAGCACAGTGTATTTTAGTGCTCACGACCCACTTTTATCATGTTTTTCAGGTCAGGACGTCGGGCCGGAGGTGTGAGAAGGCGGATGGTTCAGGACTTTTGATCATGTGTTTGTAAATATTTTGACGATGAGACGTTTTCGTTGTTCATGACTTTTTGACGAACTTACCTTTTGATCAGACTATCAGTTAGTCAATATATTAAGTTAACCGTATATTTTATTAAAAACTAAAATAACGGTTTTTCAGAATAAGTCATGTTTTTACGGTAGCACTGCGAATCAGTTTTCGCAAACTAATTGTTCTATTTTGAAAAGTTTTGCGAAATTACGCACTCTGATTTTCACGATAAGGAGGGGTGTTACAGATGGTATCAGAGCACGTTTTTTCGTCTCTGAGAATTTTCACGAGTCAGAAAATTTTCAGAAAACCTGAACAAGTCACGCTCACGCCTCGCCGACTATAGGTAAGTGCTGATTCATGTTTTAAAATGATAAACAAATTACTATGTCTATGCTCAGAAATTTCTCAGTTATAATTTAGTTAAGATGGTCGAATCATGTTCAGGATCAGTAGTCAGTATACTCAGGATTTAATGTCAGTATTTTCCAGACATGTTTAGCAACTCATCAAGAGATTGGTGCGCTTTATTGATCAGCTTCCAATTACTATGTATGATGTCATCAGTGAAGATGTTTGAATCAGAATTCAGAACCTTAGAACGAGGCTAAGTTTGAGAACTCTAGATTAAATTCTAGATTTATTCAAGTCAAGTTAATGACTCGTCAAGAGATTTATAAGCACCTGTGTTATACCAATCTAAGAAATCATGTTCCTCAGACATTTTCTATCGAAAATTGCCAATTTTGCTAACCAATTGGTAGATTCCAAGGAGGTATTCCTTGATTCAACTCAAGGAATAGACTCCAAATTCCTAAGTCAGATCAGTAAATCAGGTTCAAGGCGAAAATTTTCATGTTAAAGGTTGTTGTATTTCCCAAGTCTTGTTAAAGTAACGGTTTCCAGTGTATAAGAGTCAATATTCCGGGTTACCATGGAGACTTGAAATAAGAGCCACTCAGTCGGGTATACCATGGAGGCTTGAAGCTGGGACCAGAGCAGTATGATTTCATGTAATCACAACCTTTAAAGTCAGTCATGCCATGTATTTTATCAGCCATGATACTTCAAGTTATGATTTTCAAAGATCAAGATCAGCTAATTCCTTTGTACTTGCGGGACCAGTGATACTGGAATAGCCCTATACAGTACATAGTCATGAGTCAATGTTCAAGATTTAAAGTTAATGTTCATGATTTAAGGTCGACGTATAATAGTTGTTCAGCCGGGTTAAATATGGAGGTCTGCAATACAGACTGTTAATCCAATTCTTCCTGGGAACTTGAAGTCGTACCTTATCAAGTCAAGTAAATCAGTAAATGTCATGTTCCAAATTCCGAGACGACCATTTAGTTGTCTCAGAATAGCTTTCAGAGTTCAGGTAAGAATGATTCAGTCATGTAAATGTCAAGTAATGGTTATTCAGTTATGTGAATATTCAGGCTAGTCATACCAAAGTCAAGGATAGTCTGTTTAAAAAGACAAAACTTATCAGTTAATTCAAGTATGATCAGTGCCTCGATTTTCAAATTTTGGAAATTTTAGAAATCGTAGGAAAGATTAATTTATGATAGAATTTTTTTGAGGTTAAGTTTAACCTCAGGGAAGGTAAACAGTTGCAGGTACCACATGTTGACATACGATGCAACGGAGGAGGGCCAATCAACAGCAACAGACAATAGCATGTTAACAAACTGACGCTTTCCATTCAAGGACACATGTTACAAGAAGAGAAGGATGCCATGCCTAAGTCATAGTACACTAGGACATTACAGAGAGTTAGCATTATAGTACATTGAGGTTACTAGCTTGAGATACAGATATGAACAGTTATACAGACTACGTTGATGACGCAGGTGCAATGTTCGCCAGGTGCTGTATGCAGGTGTGCTGCACTCACTAGATAAGGAGCAGGTGTGCCGCATTACAATGTGCCGCGAACGATGTGCCGCGTTATCAAGTAGATGTTCACGAAAGGTAATCACCAATATTGCTAGTTATCCTCATTTGTACATGTGCGTATCTCTGGAATTTTCCATGTGTACCAACAACTGGAGTTTGTTCCACCCAACGTTCAGACTAAAGATCAACAATCAGCCAGGAGATGAGGATCAACACGCTCAAGAATTATGTTTTAAAATCGTGTATAATCAGTGGAACACTTTATTTCAGAAAAGTGTCCAATCTCAGTCAGCAGTATCCAACAATTCACTTAATTGTGAATTGATATATCTTCAGTTCAGATCAAGTCTATTATTCAGTATTAAAGTACTGAGTTCTCAAGTCATGTCATCGGTAAGTATAAGGTTATATTAAACTTGTACGTTCAGTTTTAGTATTTCCGATGACGGAAATATTTTAAGGAGGGCAGATTGAACACCCCGAGTTTTATTAATAAAGGAAAATACTAGCTTTTAATTTTAAGCTAACCTTTCTTAATAAATAATCATGTTCATGTTCAAGATCAAGTTAATTAGCTAGTTATATTTAAAGTTCGACTATTAGTCGATTCTTTATTCGGTTTGATTATTCCAATAACCGAATGAGTTTTCAGATTTAGTTCCGATTCATTTAATTAATTAATGAGTTCGGAATTAATAAGTTAAGGTAATGAATTATTCGAAATATCAATATTCGGATTAATCGTCCAAATCAAGGATATTCGAATTAATTTTCGAATGTCACGTTCATGTTCGGAATAATTTCCGATAATTAATTCATGTTTAATCGCTCGATAAATATTTTACCGAGCTTAATCATGTTTAATTAGGAGTTAATGGTCATGCATTATCATGTAGTAGAGTTAATTGTGCTTAGATTAAACCTAAGTAAGGGCCATGCATGGCCATTAGTACGACATTGATTAATTAGTGCTAGCAAGTGTAGTTAGCACTTGATCATTCTTAGCCAAATGAATTTCCCGTGAATTAGCAATGTCTCCAAATGTTCACGTGAAAAGGGTATCATGACATGAAAACGTGGAAGCCTTAGGAGGCATTAGGAAATGACTAAGCTTTTCATTAGATGAGTGAGCAAGTCTATGCCACCTAGCCATCTAAGCTCATGGCAAGTGTAGCAATATTATTGGCCAAGAATTTACACCCTTTTTCAATTGGGTACGGTTTTATATATATGGATGGAGAATTGTACCTGATGACTATTTTTCTCTACTCAGCAAACTAAGAGACCGATTAACTTATAATTAATACAAGTTAAGTGAGGTTAAGAAAGGTTAAATCAAGAACACACACACGCTTGGTTTGGACGAGCAAATCACGAGCGGTCTTGCATAATTGGCCGAGAAATTGAAGAGGTAACATTATCTTCTTCATCAATCCACGTTCATATGATCATTGTAGAAGTAATACAATCAGTTCATGTCATTCGAACCATGAAAAGTTGATTTATGCTCGGTTTAAGCCATGATAGGCCGTGACCGGTTGAAGTTCGTTTTTACCCGACAACTCCCGTGCAATTCATGTTCGTTTGATCATGTTATGTCATTATATGTTCAGTCTTAAAAGATAGGTCGAGACAAGTTGTCGTTTTGTCCATGAATTGGACTAAGAAAGTCGGCAGCGTACGTAGCGCACGCCCACGGGCCATCTTACACCTTATCATGCCATCTTTCATTGTGATCATAATTGTGCGAGTAATTAATGTTTAATTGGTTATTTTAGGTCATTTTATGGTCAGATAAGTCATGTTGGTCGAGAGAATTTCATGTTCGGTCGAGGAATTGGCTTAACGCCGATTACACGCACACGGTGTGCGTATCTCGACACCATTTAAGTCCATCGAGAAAAATCTGTTAATTTTGAGTTAAATCAGCATGTATAGTCATGTCATGTTATAATAGATTAAATTATGTTGATATTGCCGGAGAAAGACGTCGGACGGCCGACGAGGGTCAGTCGTACTCGCGATGTCCGCACGTAACGGCCGCAACGTACCGGCGGGTGTGCGGGTGCGCAGGTAATGCGCGGTATAGTGCCGCGTGAGGTCAGTACCCGCAGCAGGTAGCTGTTGGCAATGCGCGTGCGCATGCCGACACCCAGTCATGCACGCCAGCATGCGGTAACACACGCCAGCGCGCAATATCATGCGTCAGTGGCCCCGGCATCGCCCAGCGGGCCGCTTGAGTAGCCAGTGTCACGGGTGTCGCTCAGTAGCGGCTGCGCAGTGCCAGTCATGTCCAGCCAGCGCCTGTGTGCGCGTTCATGCGTTCAGGTACCTGTCGCGGTGCACGGCAGCACCCGACAGCGTTCAACGGCGCTTGGTGCCAACGCACATAGCGTCTGGCAGTGCCGGTGTTCCTTCATGTGCGTCCATTAGCCCAGCCGCCAGCAGTCGCGCCCAAAGCCGCAGTAAGGCCGTGGGCCGAGTCAGCTGCCAACCGACGGTCCGAGCAGACCGGCGGTTCGGCCAGACCGGTTTGGACTGGTTCAGACCGGTTTGGACCGGTTCGACCCAGATTTAATATTTAAGTCCCAGTTCTTGATTTTAGTCCCATTTTCAGTTAAATTCCGGGTCCAGTTCAGTTCAGTAAATTCATATCAGTTCAGTTTCGATTTTAGCCGGTTCCGGTTATACCGGTTAAATCCGTAAATCATGTTTAAGTCCTATAGAGCATCTTAACATATTTAAAAGTTATTTTATCAGGCTGAGCATAGTATTTAGTAATTGTTTATATTATTTTCAGTTTGATCAGGATACAGATATCAGCACTTACATTTTCAGATCAGCAGTTCAGGTGGGGACTCAGACTGAGTATTACATTGATTATAATTTTTCTACCATGTTTGAGGTATGTATTATCAGTATCTGCTCGGAATGGTCACCGGTCCATTCTGGGTTCTAGTGGCCTTAATTTGCCCACTAGAGTGTGCACATGGTGTCCGGTATTAGTATTTTGCTGGCAGATGTTCAGGTATCAGGCATGTGATGATACTATCTCACCATCAGTATCAGTTCATGATTATTCAGTACCGGTTTCATGTTCATGTTCATGCCAGGATCATGTTATTGTAATTATTTTCACTGTTTACTTTAGTATGAGTTTCCACGGAGCGCAGTGTATTTTAGTGCTCACGACCCACTTTTATCATGTTTTTCAGGTCAGGACGTCGGGCCGGAGGTGTGAGAAGGCGGATGGTTCAGGACTTTTGATCATGTGTTTGTAAATATTTTGACGATGAGACGTATCCGCTGTTCATGACTTTTTGACGAACTTACCTTTTGATCAGACTATCAGTTAGTCAATATATTAAGTTAACCGTATATTTTATTAAAAATTAAAATAATGGTTTTTCAGAATAAGTCATGTTTTTACGGTAGCACTCCGAATCAGTTTTCGCAAACTAATTGTTCTATTTTGAAAAGTTTTGTGAAATTACGCACTCTGATTTTCACGATAAGGCGGGGTGTTACATGACTGATATTTGAACATCTGCCAGCATATAAAATGCCGGACACCATGTGCACACTCTAGTGGGCAGACTAAGACCACTAGAACCTAGAATGGACCGGCGACCATTCCGAGCGGATACTGACATGATAAATCATACCTCAAACATGGTAGAGTAATTATAATGAATGTAATACCCAGTCTGAGTCCCCACGTGATCCTTTAAAATGAAGAGGCAGTGCTGATAATCGTAGCCTGATCAAACTTAAACATAATATAAACAATTACTAAATACTATGCTCAGACTGATAACAATAGCTGTTAAATATGTTAAGATGCTCTACTGGACTTGACATAATATTTGGACTTAATCGGTATAATTGGAACTGGTTTAATATGGAACTGGACTGACATGAATTTATTGGACTGGACCAAACCCGGAGTTTAACTGAAAATTGGACATAAATATGAACCGAGACTTAAAATATTAAAATACACGCTGAACCGGTCAGCTTCCTGTTTGGCCGCACTGCCGGCCTGCTGTGGCCGGGCGCTCGGCCGCTGGCTCAGCCAACAGGCCTGCTAAGGCCGCAGGCGCAGGCGCTGCCTGGACTGGGCGCGGGCACTGGCAGGCTGGGCGTGGCATGGCTGCTGCATGCCTCGCTGAGCAGCACTAGGCACAGGCATGGTCGCTCGCGTACGCTGGCGTGCCACTGGGCACGGCATGACTCTTGCTGGCACGACTGGCGTGCGTCTGGACACAGCTGAATGTTACCTGGGACGCGGGCGTGCGCCTAGCGCATCGCAGGCGTGGTGCTGGGCGCTGTCGAGCGCTATGGGCGCAGGCATTGGCGCGACTGGCGCTGCTGGGCGCTACCGCGCGCTGCAGCGGACTGATGCGAACACGGCGAGAAGGCTTAAGAACGCAGCGAGTCGTGCGTGGCATGCGCGAAGGAGGCTAAGTCGCCACCGGCTGTAACACCCCGAGTTTTATTAATAAAAGAAAGTACTAGCTTTTAATTTTAAGCTAGCCTTTGTTAATAAATAATCATGTTCATGTTCAAGTTCAAGTTATTCAGCTAATTATATTCTAAATTCGACTATTAGTCGATACGTATTCGGTTTGATTATTCCAATAACCGAATTAGTTTCCATATTTAGTTTCGATTCATTGAATTAATTAATGAGTTTGGAATTAATAAGTTAAGGTGACGAATTATTCGAAATAGCTGTATTCGGATTAATCGCCCACGTCAAGGATATTCGAATTAATTTTCGAATGTCATGTTTATGTTCGGAATAATTTTCCGATAATTAATTCAGTTAAAGTTTCTTATGTCAAGTTCGGTTTTCCTATACAGCGGTGCGTTCACATTGGTACACCATCCATCAGTAATTAAGTAGTGGTCATTAACCCTTGCTTAATTAACTTAATCCATGTTTAACAAATTAATCATGATTAGCTTAAAAAAATAATTATGATTAGCTTAATGTTAATGATGATTAATTAACATTAATCAGGATTAGTTTAAAGTTAATCATGTTTAGTTTAAGCCTAAGTGAGGGTCATGCATGTTCAGTACAATCATTTGTCACGGCAAGGTTTATCTTAGAGCAAACTAGATTAACTAGCGCATGATCAAGCTTAGCTTAAGCTTATGGCCGTGAGTTTTTTAGTCTCCATCCTTCACGTGAGCATCATCATTCCAACTTGCACATGTGGCATTTATTTAGTACCTAAAGTGGTGACTAAGGTTAAGGAAGTACACCTAGCCACTCCAATGCTTAGCAAATGGCACAAGGTGATTGGCCATGCCAATCCTCATCAATTTTCACCTCAATTCACCTTCTATTAATTAGTAATATATAGAACGAGTTGGGGAGAAATTTCAGTAGGTTCTTAAATAAGCATTAAGCCAACGATAAGAGGAGTAAGCCAAGTTAAGACAAGTTTTATCATACACGCACACGACAAGCTAAATACACGTTCACGCGCGGAACGAAGGAAAATCGCCCATTCTTCTAAGAACAACCGAACACTTGAGGAGGTATCATCATCATCCTCATTAATTCATGTTAATATGATCATTTTAAAGTCATCACGATCGGTTCATGTCATAAGAATCATGATAAGGTAGGGTTATGTTCGATTATGTGCCTTTTAAGTCATGATCGAGTGATTTTTGTTTTACCCGACAACTCCCGAGAAATTTATGATTATTTGTTCATTATAAGTCAATTTATACTCAGTTAATGCGAGTTGGTAGAGGGTAGTTGTCATTGGGTCGGTGAATTGGCCGAGGGACGTGAGCTGCGCATGTAGCGTATGCCACGGGCCGTTCATGGTCTCACCGAGTGAAGTCAAGCCATGTTCATAATCTCTCGAGCTATTTATGTGTGATTATTTATGTCATGTTAAGTTAAGATAAATCATGTTATAATTACTGAGAGAAATTATTAGTTGGCCGAGGGGTTGGCCGGAGCCGTCGGCTACGCACGTAGCGCAACCCTCGGCCATGTGTGTCTTAATATGTATGTTCATGTTAATCGACCATTTTATATGTAATTAGTCATATTATGTTAAGTTATGATCAGTCATGTTATTTAATATTAAAACGGTCGGAGGAAATCGCCGGACAACCGGCGAGGGCCAGTCGTAACCACGCTGCCCGCACATAGCGCTCGCAGCGCCCCGGCAGTCAACAGTTGCGCAGGTCGGGCGTCGCGCATGACCCTGTGCACAGCAGTCGTCAACAGGCCAGTGCCGTAGTGCACGCCAGTGTGCCGTAGCGCACGCCAGTGCGCATATCCGCGCGTTAGTTGGCCCCGGGCAGCGCCCAACAGCCGCCCGCGTGACCAGTACCGCGAGAATCGCACGGCAGCGCCCGCGCGGTACCTCGTCAGGTCTTGCCAGCGCCTATGTGCGCGTTCACGCATCCAAGTACCTGCCGTGGTGCACGGCAGCACCCGTCAGCATTCAGCGGCGCTTGGTGCCAACGCACATAGCGTTTGGCAGCGCCAGTCAATCTCCCGCACATCCAGTAGCTCCCAGTGGGGCCTAGTTCATGTTCAACCGTGGCCAGACGCCGCAGCACCCTAGCCAGGGCCTTGGCAGGCCCTGCAATCGCCATGCCACGTCCAGTCCTGGCAGCGGTCGCGCCCGCAGTCTCGGCAGACCGTGAGCCGAATCAGCGGCCGATCGCCCGGCCCAGTAGGCCGGCGGTCCGGCCAAACCGGTTCAGACCGGTTCAGATCAGTAGGGCCAGTTCATTCTATATTTTAATGTTTTAAGTCCCGGTTCATGTTCAGATCTCATTTTCAGTTAATTTCCAAGTCCGGTCCAGTTCAGTAAATTCATGTCAGTTTAACTTCAGTTTTAGCCGGTTCCAGTTATACTGGATTAAATCCGAATGTTATGTTTAAGACTAATAGAGCATCTTAACATATTTAAAAAGTTATTTTATCAGTCTAAGCATAGTATTTAGTTTATGTTATTTTTCAGTTTGATCAGGATACAAAAATCAGCACTTACATTTTCAGATCAGCAGTTCAGGTGGGGACTCAGACTGGGTATTACATTGATTATAATTACGCTACCATGTTTGAGGTATGTATTATCAGTATCCGCTCGGAATGGTCGCCGGTCCATTCTGGGTTCTAGTGGCCTTAATCTGCCCACTAGAGTGTGCACATGGTGTCCGGCTATGCCAGCAGATGTTCAGTTATCAGTCAGGTGATTTATATCACGAGATCAGTATCAGATTATTCAGTACCGATATCAGTTATCAGTTTCAGTTTTAGTTCAGTTATATATGCCAGGATCATGATATTGTAATTATTTTCACTGTTTACTTTAGTATGAGTTTCTGTGGAGCACAGTGTTTTAGTGCTCACGCCCCCATGTTATTCATGTTTTTCAGGTTTCAGAGTCGGAGACTAGGAGTGAGCTGGCGAGCGGTTCAGGATATTTGTTCATATGTATAATTTATGTTTGGCTACACCAGAATTCTGCTACAGTTTCAGTACTCTAAACCAACTTTTGACCCGACGTTAGTCGATTAATATGTTTTATAAACCGTTTTTTTATTATAAGATTAAAGTTAACGGTTTTCAGAATGAGTCAGGTTTTACGGTAACACCTCGAATCAGTTTTCACAAAAAGAAATATTTTATTTATTTTTATTTAGAAAATTTGCGAAAAGCGCACTCTGAAATTCATGAAATAGTGGGGTGTATTCGGGATTTCATATCAGTATTTTTCAGTCATGTTTAGCAACTCGTCAAGAAATTTGTACGCTTTATTGATCAGCTTCAATGATGTCATCAGGGAGGTTGTTTGAATCGAAATTCAGAACCTTAGAAAGGGGCTAAGTTTGAGAACTCTATATTCAATTCTAGATTTATTCAAGTCAAGTTAATAACTTGTCAAGAGATTTGTAAGCATTTATGTTATACAAATCTTAGCAATTATGTTCCTCAGATATTTTCTATCGAAAATTACCAATTGTGCCAACCAATTGGCACATGCCAGGGAGGAATTTCTTGATTTAACTCAAGGAATAGACTCAATTTTCCTAAGTCAGGTCAGTAAATCAAGTTCAGGGCGAAAATTTTCATGTTAAAGGTTGTTAAAATTTTCAAGCCATTGTCAAGGTAACGGTTTCCAGTGTATAAGAGTCAATATTCCGGGTTACCATGGAGGCTTGAAATAAGAGCCACTCAGCCGGGTATACCATGGAGGGGACCGGAGCAATATGATTTCATGTGATAACAACCTTTAGTATCAGTTGTGTCATCTACTCCAAGTTATGATTTTCAAAGCTCAAGGTCAGTTATTTAATTTGTACTTGCGGGACCAGTTGATACTGGAGCAGCCCTATACAGTACATCGTTATGAATCCATGTTCACGATTTACAGTCAATACTCATGATGTAAGGTCGACGAATAATAGTTGTTCAGCCGGGTTAAATATGGAGATCTGCAATGCAGACTACTAATCCAAATTTTTCCTGGAAACTTGAAGTCGCACCTTATCAAGCCACAGTAAGTCAGTAAATGTCATGTTCCAAAATTTCGAGGCGACCATTTAGTTGTCTCGGAAGAGCTTACAAAGTTCAGATAAAAGTAATTTAGTCATGTAAGAGTCAAGTCATGATTATTCAATTATGTGAATATTCAGGCCAGTCATGTCAAGATCGAGGATAGTTTGTCTAATAAGACAAGACTTATCAATCAATTCAAGTATAATCAGTGTCTCGATTCTCAAATTTTGAAAATTTGAGAAATCGTAGGAAGGATTATTTCATGATAGACTTTTCTTAAGGTTAAGTTTAACCTCAGGGGAAGGAAAAACAGTTGCAGGTATCACAGGTTGACACACGACGGAGAAAGGCCAATCAACAGCAACAGATCATGCCATGATGACAAACTGATGCTTTCCATTCAAAGATGCATGCCATGCCTGAGTCCCAGTACACGAGGAAATCACAGAGAGTTAGCATTATAGTACATTGAGCTTACTAGCTTGAGATACAAATATGATTAGTTATACAGTTTACGTCGACGACGCAGGTGCAATGTTCACCAGGTGCTGTATGCAGACGTGCCGCACTCACTTGATGAGGAGCAGGTGTGCCACATTACAATGTGCTGCGAACAATATGTCGCGTTATCGAGCAAATATTCACGAAAGGTAATCACCGATATTGCTAGTTATCCTCATGTGTACATGTGCATATCTCTGGAATATTCCCGTGTGTACCAACAATTGGAGTTTGTTCCACCCAACGTTCAGACTAAAGATCAACAATCAGCCAGGAGATGATGACCAGCACACTCGAGAATTATGTTTTGAGATCATGTATAATCAGTGGAACACTTTGTTTCAGAAAAGTGTTCATTCTCAGTCAGCAGTATCCAACAATTCACTTAATTGTGAATTGATATATCTTCAGTTCAGATCAAGTCTATTATTCAGTATTAAAGTACTGAATTCTCAAGTCATGTCACTGGTAACTATAAGGTTTATGTTAAGCTTATACGTTCAGTTTTAGTATTTCCGAGGACGGAAATATTTTAAGGCGGGTGGATTGTAACACCCCGAGTTTTATTAATAAAGGAAAGTACTAGCTTTCAATTTTAAGCTAGCCTTTGTTAATAAATAATCATGTTCATGTTCAAGTTCAAGTTATTCAGCTAATTATATTCTAAATTCGACTATTAGTCGATACGTTATTCGGTTTGATTATTCCAATAACCGAATGAGTTTCCAGATTTAGTTCCAATTCATTTAATTAATTAATGAGTTTGGAATTAATAAGTTAAGGTGACGAATTATTCAAAATAGCGGTATTCGGATTAATCGTCCACGTGAAGGATATTTGAATTAATTTTAGAATGTCATGTTTATGTTCGGAATAATTTTCCGATAATTAATTCAGTTAAAGTTTCTTATGTCAAGTTCGGTTTTCCTATACAGCAGTGCGTTCAGATTGGTACACCGTCCATCAGTAATTAAGTAATGGTCATTAACCTTTGCTTAATTAACTTAATCCATGTTTAACAAATTAATCATGATTAGCTTAAAAAAAATAATCATGATTAGCTTAATATTAATGATGATTAATTAACATTAATCAGGATTAGTTTAAAGTTAATCATGTTTAGTTTAAGCCTAAGTGAGGGTCATGCATGTTCAGTACAATCAATTGTCACGACAAGGTTTATCTTAGAGCAAACTAGACTAACTAGCGCATGATCAAGCTTAGCTTAAGCTTATGGCCGTGAGATTTTTAGTCTCCATCCTTCACGTGAGCATCATCATTCCAACTTGCACATGTGGCATTTATTTAGTACCTAAAGTGGTGACTAAGCTTAAGGAAGTACACCTAGCCACTCCAATGCTTAGAAAATGGCACAAGGTGATTGGCCATGCCAATCCTCATCAATTTTCACCTCAATTCACCTTCTATTAATTAGTAATATATAGAACGAGTTGGGGAGAAATTTCAGCAGGTTCTTAAATAAGCATTAAGCCAACGTTAAGAGGAGTAAGCCAAGTTAAGACAAGTTTTATCATACACGCACACGGCAAGCTAAATACACGTTCACGCGCGGAACGAAGGAAAATCGCCCGTTTTTCTAAGAACAGCCGAACACTTGAGGAGGTATCATCATCGTGCTCATTAATTCATGTTAATATGATCATTTTAAAGTCATCACGATCGGTTCATGTCATAAGAATCATGATAAGGTAGGGTTATGTTCGATTATGTGCCTTTTAAGTCATGATCGAGTGATTTTTGTTTTACCCGACAACTCCCGAGAAATTTATGCTTATTTGTTCATTATAAGTCAATTTATACTCGGTTAATGCGAGTTGGTCGAGGTTAGCTGTCATTGGGTCGGTGAATTGGCCGAGGGACGTGAGCTGCGCACGTAGCGCATGCCACGGGCCGTTCAAGGTCTCACCGAGTGAAGTCAAGCCATGTTCATAATCTCTCGAGCTATTTATGTGTGATTCTTTATGTCATGTTAAGTTAAGATAAATCATGTTATAATTACCGAGAGAAATTATTAGTTGGCCGAGGGGTTGGCCGGAGCCGTCGGCTACGCACGTAGCGCAAGCCTCGGCCATGTGCGTCTTAATATGTATGTTCATGTTAATCGACCGTTTTATATTTAATTAGTCATATTATATTAAGTTATGATCAGTCATGTTATTTAATATTAAAACGGTCGGAGGAAATCGCCGGACGACCGGTGAGGGCGGGTCGTAATCACGCTGCCCGCACATAGCGCTCGCAGCGCCCCGGCAGTCAACAGTTGCGCAGGTCGGGCGTCGCGCATGACCCTGTGCACAGCAGTCGTCAACAGGACAGTGCCGTAGTGCACGCCAGTGTGCCGTAGCGCACGCCAGTGCGCTTATCCGCACGTTAGTTGGCCCCGGGCAGCGCCCAACAGCCGCCCTAGTTACCAGTACCGCGAGAATCGCACGGCAGCGCCCGCGCGGTACCTCGTCAGGTCTAGCCAGCGCCTATGTGCGCGTTCATGCGTCCAAGTACCTGCCGTGGTGCACGGCAGCACCCGACAGCATTCAGCGGTGCTTGGTGCCAACGCACATAGCGTTTGGCAGCGCCAGTCAATCTCCCGCACGTCCAGTAGCTCCCAGTTGGGCCTAGTTCATGTTCAACCGCGGCCAGACGCCGCAGCACCCTAGCCAGGGCCTCGGCAGGCCCTGCAATCGCCATGCCACGTCCAGTCCTGGCAGCGGTCGCGCCCGCAGTCTCGGTAGACCGTGAGCCGAATCAGCGGCCGATCGCCCGGCCCAGCAGGCCGGCGGTCCGGCCAAACCTGTTCAAACCGGTTCAGATCAGTAGGGCCGGTTCATTCTATATTTTAATGTTTTAAGTCCCGATTCATGTTCAGATCTCATTTTCAGTTAATTTCCAAGTCCGGTCCAGTTCAGTAAATTCATGTCAGTTCAACTTCAGTTTTAGCCGGTTCCGGTTATACTGGATTAAATCCGAATGTTATGTTTAAGACTAATAGAGCATCTTAACATATTTAAAAAGTTATTTTATCAGTCTGAGCATAGTATTTAGCTTATGTTATTTTTCAGTTTGATCAGGATACAGAAATCAGCACTTACATTTTCAGATCAGCAGTTCAGGTGGGGACTCAGACTGGGTATTACATTTGATTATAATTATGCTACCATGTTTGAGGTATGTATTATCAGTATCCGCTCGGAATGGTCGCCGGTCCATTCTGGGTTCTAGTGGCCTTAATCTGCCCACTAAAGTGTGCACATGGTGTCCGGCTATGCCGGCAGATGTTCAGTTATCAGTCAGGTGATTTATATCACGAGATCAGTATCAGATTATTCAGTACCGGTATCAGTTATTAGTTTTAGTTTCAGTTCAGTTATATATGCCAGGATCATGATATTGTAATTATTTTCACTGTTTACTTTAGTATGAGTTTCTGCGGAGCAAAGTGTTTTAGTGCTCACGCCCCCATGTTATTCATGTTTTTCAGGTTTCAGAGTCAGAGACTAGGAGTGAGCTGGCGAGCGGTTCAGGATATTTGTTCATATGTATAATTTATGTTTGGCTACACCAAAATTCTGCTACAGTTTCAGTACTCTAAACTAGCTTTTGACCCGACGTTAGTCGGTTAATATGTTTTATAAACTGTTTTTTTATTATCAGATTAAAGTTAACGGTTTTCAGAATAAGTCAGGTTTTACGGTAACACCTCGAATCAGTTTTCGCAAAAAGAAATATTTTATTTATTTTTATTTAGAAAATTTGCGAAAAGCGCACTCTGAAATTCATGAAATTGCGGGGTGTTACACCGGCGAGGCACGATACGTGGACGGGCGCGCGCGCGCGGGAGGTGACGCGCGTGACACGGTCGGGGACGAGATAGGGTTTGAACGCGCAGGCGACGGGGTGCACTCGCGTACTTGCCTAGGCACGCAAGGATTAGGCGAGCTTCTGGACGCGTGCGCGGGAATGGAAGATGAAGCCCTAGTCCTTGGGAGATTAGGCAACGCGGACGCGCGGCTTGAGACGCAAGCAAGAAATATTCTAGATAGCTTGGTTAATATTTTATTTCCTTGTTTTCTAGTTTGTTTAGGACACTTAATATATTTATTGCTTTCCTAGAGTAAGTAGTTTAGTCTAAGTAGATTAGGACTAGATCTTTATTTTGAGCCTTATAAATAGGCGTGCCTTGTTCTAAATTTGAAATATTGATTCTTCTTAATACAAAAACCGAACTTTGTTCAAATCTCTTGATTTAGTTTACGATTAAGTGTTCTATTGCAAATTATCGTTCAAAGGGGCGCGAGTGTGTGAACCCACAAGCACAGTATCGGCGATTTAAGGCGCGGGAGTGGCTTGTCGGCAATCGAGACACACGGTCTTCATCATTGGTCCTTTCATTGAGAGGGTCGATCGTGTGTCTTTCCTTTCCCATTCTCTTTTAATTTTTCTTTCTTAATTTTCTTTTGTTCAAAAAAAATCAAAATTAGTCCGGGAAGTCGAGAACGTAGGCAAGCCAGAAAAGAAATGACCAATCGAGAGTTGAAAGAAAGAGTCGAAGGTTTGGAAGGCAATTCAAGGCCATAAGCGAGAGCATGGAAGGTCGGTTTGGATCGCTCGACGAGGAACAGACCATCACCAATGCTATCGTGGCTCGTCTCGAGCAGCGCCTGGAGGAGGTGTTGTGCGTGTTCCAGCGACAGCAGCACCAAGAGCCACCACGGGTGAACGCACGCGAGCATCTAAGGCAACAGGAGTAGCAGGGGCCGAGCACAACCTCGAGGAGGAGGAAGAGTACGAACAGCGGTCGCAGGCGTCGAACATACAGGAGCGACCACGCGTCGAGAAACCGAGGCTCGTGCTCTCGACGTTCACGGGAACCAACCCCGACGCTTGGCTGAACAGGGCGGTGCAGTACTTTGACTTAAATGCGATGCCGCAACGTGACTGGGTTCAGTATGCCGCGTACTATTTAGATGGTGAGGCCAACATGTGGTGGCAGTGGCTCACGCGCGTGTATCGCGGGCGGCGACAACCAATCCGTTGGGAAGATTTTGAACGCGAGCTCCTTATGCGTTTTGGGAACTCAGACTATCATAACCACGACGAGGCGCTGACTCGGATCCGGCAGACGGGAAGTGTACGTGACTATCAAAAGGAGTTCGACAGATTGGCGTGCCGGGTTCGCGGGTAACCGGAGAGCGCGCTTGTTGGCGCGTTTGTTGGAGGGCTTAGGTATGATCTCACGGCCATAGTGCAATTGGAGAGGCCGGAGACCATGCACAAGGCCATGGAGGTTGCTAGGAGACGGGAGGATCACTTGGCCACGACTCGAAGAGGACAGGCGGATTTTCGTGTCCCGGAGCCGCGGCGTGTGCCGGCGACCTTGGTCGCACCTAGTGCGAACACGAATCCGGCACCTTTAGGCCACCAGCAACCGAGGTGAAGAGGTTGACGGAGGAGGAGATGGCGGGGAGACGTGAGAAGGGGCTGTGTTTCCGGTGCGAAAAAAAGTACACGCCGGGACATCGGTGCAAGCAGAATTACTTGATCGAGTTCGTGGACTCGGAGGACGAGGAGCCGGTGATCGAGAAAGAATAGGAGGTGGTGGTCGAGGTGCTCAATGATGAGGCCGAGATCTCATTTCATGCGATGGCAGACACTAAAGGCCCGAGGACTGTGAGGTTGCCGGCGTGGTTGAAGGATCGGCGGGTTACAGTACTCCTGGATAATGGGTCGTCGCACAATTTCATTAATGCGACTCTTTCTCACAAGCTTAAGTTGCCCACGTCCACGATTGAGCCGTTCGAGGTTTGGGTGGCCAATGGCGAGCGCTTGTGGTGCTAAAAAAATGTTCCGGGGTGTGCCGATTAAGTTTCAAGGAGTGACGGTGAAGGCAGATTTGTTTACCTTGCCTTTGGTGGGGCTGGATGTAACACCCCACTTTGATTTTACAGAAATTTCGAATTTTCCAAAAACCAGAAT
>CACSLK010019758.1:4482121-4500174 GCA_902706635.1 Striga hermonthica
TTCGATGTCCGTACCTTATCCTCAACAGGCTATTTTTGGCAATTCTCCACCTAATTTCCCCACAGCTCCCCCCATGTGGACCATCAATTTGGGTCAATTTCTCGGCCCAATTTCGACCCATCTCTTTGTGAACCTCCCCATATGGCCCAATACCCGTCACTCCCTAATTCTTCAACTCACCTGACCAGGCCCACTTCCACAAATGGCCCAATTCATTTGACAAGGCCCTCTGCCCCACAGGGCCCAAATCTCCCCTCTTCTACAAAACAAACCAACTCTACTAGTCCACACCTCTTACTCACTGAGCCCAACCAACCCACACACGCTCAACAGTCGGACAACCGTGCAACCTCGGAGAGGCACTCAACAGCGACCACCGCCCCAGCCCCTCTGTTGCCGGCCGGAGGCCCTACCGCCACCATCTCCGGCGCCGGACACCCTCTCTTGGGAGGACCCATGCTCGCAAAAG
Organism: Striga hermonthica; assembly: GCA_902706635.1. NCBI lineage: Eukaryota > Viridiplantae > Streptophyta > Magnoliopsida > Lamiales > Orobanchaceae > Striga > Striga hermonthica. The sequence goes on from CACSLK010019758.1 coordinate 4,482,591, forward strand.
AGCCCTCGCCGACAGCACCGAATATCATCGGGGATGGCTGGACGACTACCTCTCCGAACAACATTAGCCTCGGCTCTGCCCCTTTGGCGGCCACTAGTCTATGCCGAGGGCCACTCCCACAACTGCCTCCCAACCGGAACGAAATAGCGAGCAATCGCTAAAGAAAAGCTCGGACCGAGACCCGATCACGAACATGATCATCCCACCTCCCCAACCGGCGAACCAGGGCCCCCGGCTGACCGGAACCCGATCCTTTTGAGACGCGGTGTCTGGCGCATCCACCGCCAAGCCGGACAACCGTAGACTAACGTTGGAGTCCTTTCGAGACAAACAAAGCAGGACCGTCACCCACTCCGAGGAGGGCAGGTTCACGGTAAGTTTCCCTGAGCCCACTGTTAATTCCCTAGCTGGGTCGTATGATGATGCTCTTATCTTGAAATTTTTCTTCACTGTCCCTTCCCTCCGAGATTTATCTGTCGGTCTGGACAAATTAGGGTTTAAGGGTAGAGTGATCCCTAAGTTTCTTAACTATAATCATTATTTACTCTTTTTTGAGCCGAGAGAGGACTACAACTCGGTTTGGATTAAGACGCATCTCAATATCTTTGGATGTGCTGGTCGGGTGTTTAAATACACCCCCGATTTCTCTTTTGTTGAGGAATCCCCCATAGTCCCGGTGTGGTGCTGCTTTCCGGGTCTTTTACCACACCTTTTCGACCCTTCTGCCCTCTTCTCGATTGCCAGTTGCATTGGCAACCCCATTGAGATGGATGCCACTACGGCAAACTGCTCGAGGTTATCTGTCGCATGAGTGTGCGTAGAGGTTGATATTAGGGACGAGCTCATCAAGGAGATTGAGCTCGACTAGGCAGGTAAGACCACTATCCAGAAAGTGGTCTACGAGAGAGTTCCACCGTTCTGCTCCCTATGCTGTCATGTAGGACATGGGGCTGTTGATTGCTATACTAAGGGCAACAAGCCCCGACCTGCTCTGCCCCCTCGTCGACGGGTAGCGAGGCAGGGTTCTACTACCACCCCGATGAGCCCTAAGGAGAAGGGCAAGGCCCCGACCCATAGCCCCTACCCGAAGGGGTGAAAAGGCAAGGGCAAGGTCACCTCTGAGGGCACTCTGCCCAAGGAGGTTAACCTCGATAGGCCCAAGGCCAAAGCTACAGACCTTTTTCCCCACCTGTCCCTCCAGTCAGCTCCCGTAGCTACCCATTCCCGCTTCTCTGTGCTTGACTCGGAATCGGAGGAGGAGTTACACATTTCCTCCGACCATCAGGGAGCATCGACCAGCTCCCCTTTTGATGATGATGATCTATTAGCAGATGAGACAGAGATCCCCGCCATCCCATTGTGTATCGAGGCCCCCCCTTCCTCATCAGCTCTCATGATCATAGAGCCCTCCCACCACCTTGCCTCTCTCCCTTGCCCACCAGCTCGACCTCTTCTGACCCTCCCTTCCACTACCCCCTCATCCCGGTCTGGTCCGTCTTCACCACAGGCCCAGGCGTAGAGCTCCGAGGGATTGGAGCACCTCCAGCTCATCCTCTTACCCCAGGAGTTTCCCCCTATACAAGGGGGACCTTTGCAGGAGATCCCGGAGCACAGGAGACCACAGACCAGATCGATGACTGCGCGGCTCTCTGCTAGCCGAGCTCTGACCCTTCCAGACATACAGACACAGCCAAACCACGGTCAGCTCCAGCTAGGCGGTACCACTGACGTTTGACATGTCAGTCACATCGCTCACATGGAATGCCCGTGGTCTGGCTAATAGGACCACCCTTGCTCATGTTAGATCTCTCATTCGTGAGCATAACCTTGACTTTGCGGCTTTCTTAGAGCCTATGACTTGTGATCCTTATTTTGACGTATATTCGCGACGCCTTGGTTTTCACGCCGGGATGGGAAACACCTCTAACAAGATTTGGTTCTTCCACTCACGTGACTTTACTTGTCGGGTCCTTCGAGATACTGATCAAGTCTTGCACGTGAAGCTCTCTGCCGCCCATCTTTCGGAGCCGATCTTCTACACTTTGGTTTACGCCAGCTGTGCGAGGGTTGGTCGATATGACCTCTGGGACACCATGCGTGAGATTGCTGAGAGTATGGAGGGATTACCGTGGATGATTAGCGATGATTTCAACATATTCTTGCATCCCGACGAACGCATTGGTGGTATTTCGGACCGCTCTGCGGAGATCTTAGATTTCTCGCATGCCGTATCGGATTGTGAGCTCATTGACGCTGGTTACGAAGGGGATCCCTTTACGTGGGAGAGGGCCGGAGTCAAGGAGAGGCTCGACCGCGCTCTCTACTCTGAGGTGTGGACGAGGGTGTTTGCGACTATGGTTGTAACGCACCTTCCTCGATTTGGATCCGACCATGCCCCCCTCCTGATTTGTTGTCGGTTCTCTATTTCACCTCGGCGAGCGTCTTTCCGTTTCCAGAACATGTGGGTCCGCCACCACTCTTACTACGATACTGTTAGAGCCTCCTAGAAGCAGGCTACGCACCTCTATAGGATGCGCAACCTGGAGGAGAAGCTCAAAAGACTCCGCTGTGTTTTGAAGCAGTGGAACTGGACGATTTTTGGTGATATTTCTTAGCGCCTCACTGCAGCTCAGACTGCGTATGCGGAGGCGGAACAGACCTATGACTTGGATTCTTCGCCAGAGAATAGGTCCGAGATGCACTGCTGCCACGCTGAGTACCAGTTGCGCCTCCTCATGGAGAAAGATTTCTGGAAGCAGAAGGCTGCTGTGCGCTGGGTGGCTGAGGGGGAACGCAATACCAAGTTCTTCTAGGGATTCGTGAGGCAGAAGCGAGTCAAGTCGTATATCTATAGTGTCGAGGATAACGGGTCATCCGTGACCCAGGAGTCCCAGATACGGGAGTCGGCTAGGGCCTACTTCCACTCTCTCTTCTCCTCTGAGCGGGATTTGCTTACGCACCCCGACCCGGCCCTCTTTCCGACCATCCCGCAGTCGGTCGACCTTGTTGAACTCTGTGACCTCCCGAGTAAAGAGGAAGTCAGGGAGGCTGTGTTTGGGATTGATCCCAACAGCATCTCCGGACCAGATGGTTTTTCGTCCCTCTTCTTCCAGTCTTGCTGGGAAATCGTGGGTACTGACGTAGAGGAAGCTGTGAGGGATTTTTTCTTTGGCCACCAGATGCCAGAGTCCTTCACGGCAACCTCCATCATTTTGATCCTGAAGAGATCGGAACCTAGCACTTGGTCTGACTATAGAACTATCAGCTTATGCAACGTGACTAACAAGATCATTTCTAGAATCCTCAACAGCCGCCTCGCCCCTCTCCTCCCTCACCTTGTCTCTCTGTACCATAGTGGATTCATCAAGGACCGAGTCATTAGTGATAATATCCTACTGGCTCAGGAGATGATACACGACATCTCTCATGCGAATCGAACACGAACCCCGAACCTCGTGCTGAAGCTAGACATGGCCAAAGCATATGATAGGGTCGAGTGGTCGTTTCTCAGAGAGGTACTGTCTCGGATGGGATTCCCTATCCATTGGATTAGCTTTGTGGAGGCGTGTGTGGAACACTGCACATTCTCCGTTTTGATTAATGGTAGCCCCATGACCTTTTTCCCTTCTACCCGCGGCCTTCGTCAAGGGGATCCCTTATCCCCTTCCCTTTTTGTTCTAGTGGCTGACTATCTCTCTCGCTGTCTTGACGGCTTCATTCGCGATTTTCCGAGGATGACCTACAGCACGCGTGGCTGTGGACCTTCCATTTCCCACCTTTCTTACGCGGATGACATTATCATTTTCACTCGTGCGAATGATAATGGTCTAGTTGCTCTCATGAGTCTTTTGGACCACTACAGTGAGACATCTGGTCAGCTAGTCAGTGTTAGTAAGAGTACCTTTATCATGGACCACCACGTTGCAGACCATTTGGCCCACCAGATTCACGAGCGTACTGATTTGCTCGTGGGGACTTACCCATCACTTACCTTGGGCCCCCTTGTACAAAGGCCATCTTTCCCATGAGCTTTTTATTGACGTCCGTCAGAGGATGATTGACCGGATTTCTGGCTGGTCCCATAGACACCTATCTTTCGGCGGCCGACTTGCTCTGATCAAGAGCACTCTCTGTGCTCTTCCTCTTCACCTTCTTGCAGTGCTTGACCCCCACCAGTCTACGATTCATGAGTTAGATCAGATCTTAGCTCGCTATTTTTGGAGCTATGGCGAGGGCCTGCGAGGGCGGCGGCAGACCCACTGGGTAAAGTGGGACTCCATCTGTCGTCCCCACTCTGAGGTTGGGCTCGGGGTTCGGCGTTTCTCTGATATGGTTACTGCATTTTCCTACAGGATGTGGTGGCGACTTAGGGAGGGCAAGTCCCTTTGGGCCCAATATCTCTTGAGGAAATATTGCCCTGGTGGTGCTGCTCATCCCTGCAGGGTGACAGCCACCGCTCGGGATAGCCGACAGTGGAGACGTCTCACCATTGTTGGCAGACGTGCTCAGGAGCACATATTTTGGACCTTGGGTTCTGGGGAGGTTAGCTTCTGGGATGAGTGGTGGTTCGGCGAGGCCCCTCTCTCGAGTACTAGGCCAGTCACTCACCTGCCTTTCATGCAGGTGAAGGACCTTTAGACGGGAGGTTTTTGGGATAGAGATAGGATGGTGGATATTCTTGGTGAGGGTGGGGGTTTTAGTAGTCTAGAGATTGACCAGATCCGAAAGATTCCCATTCTGGAGGGAGGTTTGGATGGCATGAGGTGGAGACTTACATCTTCGGGTGCATTCTCTACGTCTTCATCCTGGGGAGAAGTGAGGCTGGGCAACCGGCCAAACCGCCTCTTCGGGGCTATATGGACCGATCTTCTCACCCCGACCATTTCCCTTTTTTTGTGGCGCCTCCTCTTACGGCGCATTCCCATTGACACTATGATGCAGAGGAGAGGGTTCTCCTTCCCCTCCCGCTGCCATTGTTGTGCTGAGACCGGTACCTTTGAGATCGAGACTTTCACCCATCTTTTCCTTGAGAGTGAGACTGTGAGGAGAGTGTGGGAGCACTATGCCAGATATACTCATATACCCCTACCCACTACAGATAGTTTTTTTGAGCTTCTGAGTTTTTTCGCTCACCGCACACACAGTAGACACGTGGGCTTCCTTATTCCTTGTCTGATCCTTTGGGCCACCTGGACAGAAAGGAATAATGCGAAGCATAGGGATATTATATTTTCTTGTGCTCACATTATTTTGCAGGTTGACAGACACCTCTCTCTCCTCACCGCCCTGGGTAGACTCACGACGAGAGACCGGACAGGGTGTTCACCGCCCTATCGTTTGAGGCCACCACCTCCTTTACCTGTCCAGCATCCACGTCCCAGGACCGTTGTTTGGCTGAAACCCAAGGCCCCTTGGGTTAAGCTAAACACTGATGGCGCTTTCGACAGACATACCGGAGCTGCTGGAGGAGGGGGCCTGATTAGGGATCATGGTGGGGCACTCATCTCTGCTTTCCATGGGCCACTACGGGCCTCCTCGAGTTATGATGCAGAGATTCAGGCGCTCCAGATTGGTCTCGAGATTGCTGCCTCGATCTCCTCCCATGTTTGGATAGAGATGGATGCTGCGGCTGTCATCACACTTTTGACATCTGGCCACCAGGGCTCATGGCAGATCCAGCATCCTCTTATGCGTATCAGAGACACCCTTCGCTCGATCCATTACCAGGTCTCTCATATTTTTCGGGAGGGGAACCGACCTGCCGATTACCTTGCTAGCACGGGGGCATCTATACCCCAGAGACGCACCCTCCTTCCTGAGGACATTCCCCTCCGGCTTCGGACGCTCATTCGGATGGACCAGTTAGAGTACCCATCCTTCAGATTCGGTCGACCGCCACCTCCTGCCCCTGACCAGATTCGGCCGACCTCTTATGAGGATTCGTTTTTAGACTCACATCGCATATTTTTGTGACCTTTGTAGTTTTATTTCTTGTTTTATTTTTAGTTTTTATTTTTTTTTTTATTTTCTATTTTCTCTGCTTTTGTTGTTGCTCCATGTATTTTCGACTTGGATGTAGACCACTGACTTTTTTGGCCCTAGCTGGGCCTTATATTCACAGGTCGGGAGTGTAGCCTCAACCCCCCATCCCAATCTGGGATGTTTATAAAAAAAAATATATAAAACAAGTTTAAGGCATTTTCATCAAGGAACCGATTTTTCATGATTTTTACAAGTTTCAGTCGAAATAATCAATTAAACATTTTCCCTAGCAATTTGATTCCAAAAATTATAAAACTTTTACACAAGACAATACATATTTGGGGGACAATATATCAAAATGTAAGAATTTTTGGACAAAAATACAATTTATCACGAATTATACAAATCTCAGTAGCATCAATATATTCAAAAATTCATAACTTACAATCTAGGACTCCAAATGAGACAAGGTCAAAACCATTATGACCAGAAGACACAAATGTTCCATATTCCAAGAGATTTTCACGAGTTCAATATAGATCATAAGGGTTTCATAGTAAACTCCAAAGATCCAACACAATAATATATATATATATAATCAATATTTTAATATATGGATGTCAAATATCATAAGATATCCTATTATCAGCCTTGTACACATAAACTACATAACATTCAAAGGAGTTTAATAAATTACCAAACACCAAAGGGGAGAAAGCGAACAAGGCATGGTCACGGGCGCTTGTCTCGGTCCTACAGTCGGGGAAATCGTCCGCTTGGCGTGCTCGACGTTGAAGGCAGCTCGCACGGCTAAGGGAACGTCCAGAGGTCCTCGGTGGCTCGTGAAAGAAAGAGGAGGGGAGAAGTTCTAGAAATTTGAGAGAAAGAAAGGGGAGGGAGAGAAGAGGGGGGTGCCTTCCCTTTTAATGATCCTTAACTTTGTAACCTCCCCCTAATAACTTGGTCTATGCTCTCACATAAAGGCTAATATTATGGGATTGAGGTTACAAAAATTAATTTAAAAAATTCAAAGCTAAAGAATTGCATGCATAGGAACGAGTCTTGGGTCGGGAGGTTGCTACGTGGACGAGCGCGGCTTGGTCTTCGCACAGGTCGGGCGTGAGCCGTTGACGAGAGATAGGTGCGGGGTTTTGAGACCGGGTCCGATGGTCGCGCGATCGATTTATAAATCCCGAGTACACTTGATGCTCGACTCGATCGATAATTAACAATAATAATATAATTCGGCTCGATATTAAACTTAAATTATTAATAAAATTAGACAATTACGAGCACATAATCGAAATGAAATAATAATCTAACACGAACAATATAAAAATGGATAAAATAAAATAATTAATAATACCAAATTAATCCGAAATAAATGGGGCGTTATAGGTACCATCAAGATACACGCTCGAGACACAAAAACACAAAATGGCCCACCCATGGCGAGAAATCGCAAAATGCAACACACAACATGCACACACGACCTCAACATGTATCATAGTGCCTCGACCGTGAGATCATCGGTAAAACAGTCATGGTCAACACGTGGAGCTGAGCTTCAGGATGGTGCCCGAGTCACGCTGAAAACTTACCTACAATCTCGACACACCCGTGACTTCTTGCCGAAGCGATTGTTACGGTAACTGTGCAACCATGCACGCAGTATAGCTCTGCTATACTCATACTCACACGATTCTACGACACAAACGTAGCCCCTCTCGAGAAATTCTCGCATAGGCATAGGAAGCCTATCGACCACGCTTCATTATCAAAACCATCGATCAAGGATGCGAACGCGGTTCGGTAGAACTTGGAACTCCCAGTAGTCAAACCGTCCAAAAGAAAAAAAAAATGGACATTTGAATTTTTAATGCACTGTCCTCTGAAGGGCGACACGCTCGCAGGCACTGCATATGCTAGGGCGCCAGAACGCTCACATGCACCTGTTCTGAGACCAGCCGCAAGGTCAAGGTTTGGCCGATCACGCTGGCCTGGGAGTTCCGTGTGTCTGGTGATGGCAGCTGCAGCTTGCGTGTGAGTTAACGATCAGCCGCGCAAGACTATTGTCTATCGGCACGCGCGTGCACGCTTGACCACCACTTGTTGCTACACCCAGTCAGGGTCGATTTTTGGTTCAAGGTTTTGACCACAAATTAATCCATGATTTTTCTCAATACGAAAATTTTCTGGCTTGGGATTTCACATAGGCTAAGGCAATTGCAAGAGAAGGGTTTTTCCACAAAAATGTGTACAAATGGGGTTCCTTACAAATAAGCTTTTTGGTTTTACACGAATTCAAAAGCTTCAAGGTCTAAGAAAAAAATAACAGGGCATAAAACCGAGTTCCAAGTCCACTACCTTTCTCCAACAACACACTCTAACACGCAAAAAGACCCAAAGCTAGAGATAGGCAAAATTCCTCAAAGGAAATCTAATGCGGCTCTCCAGTCGAGAATGGTACTAGGTCAGCAGCTCTTTCTGAAACACCAACTAGCTAGCTCACTTCGGCTCTTCCGACTAACAGTGTTGGCCGTCACGTCACCTCTTCCTCTGGTAGCTAATCGTGCCAGCACTCCTGAACAAGCTTCACTCATCCGCACTGCCCAGAGTTCACACCTCAAGGTCTAAGCGAGCGACTTCTTTCATCGGAATGACCTCGATAACGTCTTCGGGTATTTTCGCTACGTCTCGACGTTCTTATAAATAGACTATGACGTCGCTATAGAATTACAACCAGACATTCTGTCGCATTCGCCATTGCGTTACTTAGCACGAAAAGAATCACTATTCGACTGCAGATATTCTCATCAGGTTTCAGAGTCCGTTTTGATACGTCGACCCCTCGATCTCCGGCTGATGGTACATCGACCTTGAATCAGTTTTCAATGATTTTGCAGTTGCCCTCAGTTGATTGAACAGGTCTTCACCTCGTGATAGTAGTTGATCATCCTTCCTCGTCCATCGGTTAGGTTTACAGTTGTCGATGTGCAACATTCTTTGCCATGAAACAGATCGGTTCCTCTGGTGTTCAGGTTGGTTGTAACTCGCCTTGCTCGTCTGGTGGCCTTCTTTGCAGTTCCTCCGGACTACTCCTACGTGTACCCAGATGATTGGTGCGTCTAAAAAATGGTCCAATTCGCCCTTGATAACGATAAAAATTAATTGGTTCGGGTGAATGGAATACCTAAGCACAACTAAAATAATGATATAAAACAAACAGAAAGTTGGAAACACTTGTTTTAATTGGTACATCAGGTCGTAAGACTTGATCTCGAAACTCCAAGTGAACAAGAAAACAAAGACAAGGGTTTTCAAAGGTTTTGCAAAAGTCCAAGGAAGTGAAAGATTTCTCCTAACGGCCAAAAAAAAAAAAATGAAAGAATGAAAACTTGTCAAAGTTTACAACAAAACATAAGTTCGAGAATACAGGCGGCTCTACGCTTCACAATGCACATGCTGCAGGCTCGACTACCCTCCTTAAAAGATCCTTCATAATCCTTTAAGGTAAGACACCTTCCTCGTTTTAGTCGACGACTCCCGATCGGTGAAAACTATTTCCGATGCGATATACGATTTAATCACAACCAGATAAATGACCGTCTCTGGCCTCCAGATCAAGATACCATAGTGGTTTGCACCAACCTTTGCGTTCTCAAGTGCACGGACTCTGGTGTTATCGCAAACAAAAATCACAAGCCTTGCGACAAATAAGGTTTAGCAGAAAACAAATATGCTTATCCTCATTCGTACACGAAGTCTCTAAACAAAGTTAGTTCCAAGCATCAAATACAAGAATTGCACAACAATTTGAAAGGTAAAACACGGAAAACAGAAAGATTAATAGACAACACACAATCTCGATTTCCAGTCAGTTGTCCACTCCTTGCTCAGTCCATCATGGGATTCTCTCTCTGTATCGACCAAATGTCGAGCAGAAGAGTTCATCCACTTGAGGGCTCAACCACATTTATCCACCGTTGATCCTCTCTGGTGTAGGTCATCAATCTCCTTCTCCATGCAATCACACAGTTCCAAGGAAAATATTCCTTGGTGATGGTTCTCTTTCATTCGCACCTGAAATGAAACGACACGATCCTCTTCTGGCCTCAAATGTCAGTAGTCGATATAGCGAACGATAACAGAATGGTAGAGTTAGGACTCTGCGTAAACAGTACACTAGGTCCACTTGGGTTTACAGAGTCATTCCGTCAAACTGTCAGCTCTCACGGTCAATGTTCATAACACACGCAATAAACAATAGCCATTGCTTTCCTCGAGATTTCGCCATCCTCGAGAATCACGTTAGCAATACCTAATCGATCATCAAAACTCTTGGCTTCGAACGACAACACATTCGAAGCACTAAATTCCAATCCTCACACTCCAACGATTGGATTCCACCATGCCTCCTCTGTTCCACTTGTCAACTGCCCCAGATGTTCGAATGATCCCGCACATTCGGTACCTCTAAGTTGTCTAATCTCGATGAGGCATCCTGACGTTGGTAACCAGAAAGTTATTGTACATAAACGCAAATCTCATCAATCGACGAGATAACTCGCACAAGGTGATAACTCGAAACTTATAGAGAGAAAATTTCTAGTGTCATAACTAATCTCAATTGCGACTAGATTTCACCCAATTAAATGAAAAGGAGAGTTAAGATCCTAAGCCCATATACATTAATAAACAATCACAACGTGATACCAAACATATACCTCGAGTTGGCGCGGCGAGACGAAGACGAGTGGTCAATGGTCATTTCACAACAACTGTAACGCCCCACTTTGATTTTAAAGAAATTACGGACTTTCCAAAAATTAGTAAAACATTTTCGAACTCATTTTCGAAATCAAGGGCATTATTCACAACTTTTACATAGTCCAAGTCTTATCTGGACCCACGGGGATTCATAAACCCGATTTTCACATATGGTTTCCATTAACCGATTCATAATATATCAAAGAATATTCATCTTACACATAACTGCATGAATAATCATAAGGACTTGATATTCAATTCAACAAGTACCCATGAATATCCAAATACCACAATTCAAAACATAAGTTTGAAAATTTGTTCAACATGTCTGAATAATCTCAACCAATAGTTCATAGAAAGCGGAAGCAAATGCAATAACTAAATGACCACCCACTCGTCTTTGCCTCGTCATCTGACACCTGCTTAACCTGCATCCGTGAAGAGCAGGTGGGAGTGAGCACAAATAAAACCGTAGTGCTCACTACTATGCAAATAGATAATATAAAATGTTAAGATGGTATGGTCGCAGCATAAACATAAATCAATCAACATCATGTCTCATCTCCTAGCAATAACACGCTAACAATCTCACTCATGTGCACATCTTTCATTAGCCGCAGAAAGGGGCTGCATAAACCCTATCGGCAGGAGTGTGTGCCACTGTAACGGACACGGCTTTCATTAGGACTTAAGGAGACTTGCCTCGCAAGGGCAACCGTACCGTAACTCGACGGGGACAACCATACCGACGGTTGTAACAGCTCACATCGATAGACTACATGGTTTACATGCATACATTGATCATACCGACTCATCAAACATAACACATATGGCATAGACAATTTTTCATAAATAAAACCCACCTGGAAATTTCAGTAGAATATTGCACACAAAAACAAGTACGTAGGTCGAGGGCTCGACTCTTTAAACACCTACATTAAGCGAGATAATACATAAATAATCTATCTCATTACTCGAATTTAACATAAAACCCATACTTAATAGAAATTAAGGCTTAAGGGTTTTTAATCAGATTTTTCGTGGACTTGGAACTTTCTCATTTTGAAAAATATGACTCGGAGAACTAAATTTGGAGTCTCGGGACTTAAAATAATCTTTCTCAAATTTTTCTCATTTTATAAATATTTTTAAAATCAAAATCGGTACTAAAAACGGGCTCTGAGACACAAAATAGGGCTAAAAAGTCAACTGGGCCGCGCTGGAATTATCTTCTGCGAAAATGGGCCTTATACGCGAAGTTGGACGCAACATGGACAAGAAATGGGCCGCATAGGCCTGCTACCAGCCGCGGGGCTGGACATTGGGCTCGTGGGCCGGACGCGGGCTCGCGGGCCAGAATGCTGATAGAGTGATCGGGCCGCGCGGGCCGGAATCCCACGCGCTATAGCTGGGGAGAATTAAAAAGAAACATGTAAAGGCAAGGTGATGCAGATGAAGGTCATCGATTGAAGAATGCGTATAATCGGGCTCGATGGGCAAAGTCCAAGATGCAAAATTCGGAGGCTGCCCAGGTTAGCGCCGCTAATCCTTAGCGGCGCTAAGCAAGGTTAGACAACGCCGCTACGATGTTAACGACCGACAGAGGCTGGAACCATTTCAGGGATAGCGCCGCTAACCCCTTAGCGACGCTAAGGTCTGGACGGCGGGAGCAGTTTATTTTCAGTTTTCCTGTGCAATTTAGTAGATGTAATGTATTCATTCATGTTGGAAGGACATTGTACGATTTATCTAAGTACTTTTATGAACATTCACTACAAAAAACTTGTTTCCAAGCATCAATTCGTGTCAAAGTCGAAATCTTTAATCCGGTTTTGATACAAAATTTGATAATCGATACACTATTCGTAACATTGGTGCTTCCATTGAGAGTTACTAATCGTGTATCATGGCAACTAATCGAGAGAGGATGGATCATATGGAGAAGAGCATGCATGCAATGAGCGAAGAAATCCAACCTACGAATCAAACGATGGCAAGAGTCAAGAGGATTATGCTCCAAACCATTGGGCGACGGGCTAGGAGGGGTAACCATTCGGAATCATCTTTCGAAGGGTCAGCCGAATCTGAAGAGGGTCACGAAAATCGGAACAAATTTCTGGAGGATGAAGATGTTCGTTCAAGGGGATTAAATCACCGTGGAAGACAAAGGGTCGAAAGACCTAAGTTAATACTTCCGACATTTAATGGTACGGATCTTGATTCATGGCTAAATCATGCTTGTCAAAAATTTGAGATTAATGAGATACCCAAGTCGGAAAGAGTGAAATATGCCGCTTATTATCTTGACGGAGAAGCAAATGTGTGGTGGCAATGGCTATCGAGGGTATACAAAAAAGATGATAAGCGGATTCGTTGGAAGAACTTCAAAAATAAGATGATTATTCGCTTTGGTGTGTCGGATTATCACAACTATGATGAAGCTCTGTCACATATCAAGCAATTCGAGAGAATTGCAAGTCGAGTTTGTGATTGGCCGGAGGGAGCACTTGTCGGTACATTCATTGGTGGGTGGAAGCCCGAATTAGCAGCTGAGGTGAGGCTGGACAAACCAAGAACCATGCATGCCGCTATGGAAGCCACTAGGATGCATGACGATCACTTGATGGCACTACAGAGGGCCAATCGACTGGAAGTGAGGCGACCGATGACTTTTCCTTCTAATGTTCAAAGAATGGGAGCCAATACATCAACCAGCAGTGAAAAATACCTTTCACCAGGGGTTAAGAGTTTGTCTTGGGAAGAGATTCAAAGACGGAGGAAGAAAGGCTTGTGCTTTAATTATGACGAGAAATTCACACCCGGTCATTGGTGCAAAGAAAAGCGATCGTTTTTCATTGAATGCGTTGAGTCCGAAGAAGATGAAGTAGTGGGGGATGAATTGAAAAGTGTAATCGATCTTCACGAGGAGGACCTAGAGATATCGGTCCATGCATTGGCGGGAATTCAAGGACCCAAGACGATGAAGATGCCAGCTTGGGTTCGTGATCGACATGTAATTATGCTAATCGACAATGGTTCGTCTCATAATTTTGTTAATTCATCATTGTCCGATAAGTTAAATTTACACGTCACAAAAGTTAGCCGTTTGAAGTGAGGGTTGCTAATGGTGAGAGGTTGAAATGCTCCGAGTTTTACCTGCAGGGTGTGCCGATAAAAATGCAAGGGGTCACTTTAAAGGCCGACTTGTATGCACTACCTTTGGTAGGTCCAGACGTGGTTTTGGGGGTTCAATGGTTGGAAGGATTGGGTCCGGTTACTACGGACTATAGAGTGGGAACAATGGAATTTCGATGGGGTGATGGAATAGTTAAATTATCAACCGAAGGAAAGGAGGGAACGAAGGAGGTGAGTGCTCAATGTTTGGAGAAATTGTGGAGGCAAGTTAGTCAAATCTTTGCTATTAGAGTCGATAAATTGGAGGGTGTTGATGGGGAACACTTTCAGCAAAAGGAGATTGACGAGCTGCTTCAACAATTCGAAGAAGTGAAAGTTCATCCGAAAAATCTACCACCACGAAGAGAGTTCGATCATCGCATTCCTTTGTTGGATGAAACCAAAGTCGTACATGTACATCCTTATAGGTATGCCCATTTTCAGAAAACCAAGATTGAGAAGCAAGTTCGTGGAATGCTTGAGTCAGGATTAATCCGGCATAGTACGAATCCTTTTTCTTCACCGGTACTTCTCGCCAAGAAAAAGGATGGGATGTGGAGGTTTTGTACTGATTATCAGGCTCTCAATGCGGCTACCAAAAAGGATCATTTTCCAATTCCGAGCATTGATGACATGTTGGACGAGTTGGCGGGATCCCGTTATTTTTTCAATTTGGATTTGCGAGCTGGTTACCATCAGATGCGGGTGGCAGAAGAGGACATTCACAAGACGGCATTCCGGACTCATCAAAGGGCACTATGAATACTTGTTAATGCCTTTCGGTTTATGTAATGCACCATCCACCGTTCAATTCGCTATGAATTCGATATTTCAAGATTACTTGCGAAAATTTGTGTTGGTGTTCTTCGATGAAATATTGGTGTATTTGAAGAATTGGGATGAAAATGTGATGCATTTGAAAGTGATCTTGAATATTTTGAAGGAGAATGATTTTCAGATAAAAACTTCAAAGTGTTCTTTTGGCCAAGAATCGGTAGAATATTTGGGCCACATCATATCTTTTGAAGGAGTTAGATTGGATTCCAAGAAAATTGAGGCGATGCTTGATTGGCCTAAACCGAAGAATTTGGAGGAACTACGGGGGTTTTTGGGGCTGACCGAATATTGTCGAAAATTTGTCAAAGACTTTGGATCGATTACCAAGCCATTGACGGAGATGACGAAATAAGGAGGGTTCAAATGGTCGGCTAGTAGTGAGGAGGCCTTCGAAAAACTCAAGGGGGCTATGTCAACGACCCCAGTTTTGGCCATGCCTAACTTTGAGGTGATGTTTAAAGTGCATACGGAAGCTAGAGATGTGGGAATTGGAGTCGTCCTTAAGCAAGAAGATCGACCCATTGCTTATATGAGTAAAGCCTTGGGGGGTGTATGAGTGGGATGATCGGTCTATGTGAAAGAGTTGCTAGCTGTGGTAGAAGCGGTCCGGGTTTGAAGGCCTTATCTTTTGGGTCGACATTTTTGAATTGTGACGGACCAACAACCACTAAAGCATTTGTTGGAGCAACGAATAGTGACTCTGGAGCAACAAAAATTTGTGTCAAAACTCATGGAGTTTGACTTTGAGATTTGTTATAGGCCGGGTCGACAAAACGCAGTGGCGGATGTGTTATCTCGCCGGACGGATGTGGTGGAACATCATGCCATTTCGGGACCAACATAGGCTATATGGCATCAACTACGAGAGGCAAATGCTCAAGATGCCTTTTGTAATGATGTTCGTAGGATAATGGAAGCTCAAGAGGAGGAGGTCCAAGATTATGACGTCTATGACGGCATGTTACTATATAAAGGTCAGGTATATGTACCGGAAACCGATCATTTGAGACTTGAGCTGGTGCAATATTTCCACGAAGCCAAGATTGGGGGACACTCAGGAGTATATCGTACGTGGTCAAGGCTATCCAATACCTTTTATTGGCCGGGGGTAAAGAATTACGTTTGAGAGTTCGTAACAAAGTCTGACGTTTGCCAATGAGTGAAGTCGGATTCCAGAAAACCGGGAGGGCTTTTACAACCTTAGCCGGTACCCGAGAGAATTTGGGAAGATATAACAATGGACTTCATTGAAGGGTTTCCATTGTCTAATGGGGTCAACGGGATCATGGTGGTCGTGGATCGCCTTACCAAGAATGCACATTTCATTCCTATTACTCATCCATATACGGCTAAATCCATAGCTAAGTTATTTATTGAGTATGTGATAAAGTTGCATGGGATGCCCCGTTCCATTGTATCGGATAGGGATCAGATATTCATGAGTAGTTTTTGGAAGGAGTTCTTCAAAATGTAGGGTACCGAGTTGGCTATGAGCTCAACCTATCATCCTCAAACAGACGGGCAAACTGAGGTAACTAATCGCATTCCCGAACAATATCTCCAATGTTATGTTCATGAATTTCGGAAAAAATGGGAAGGATTTCTATCGTGGGCTGAATTTTGGTATAATACAACGTACCATGCATCGACCAAATTCACTCCTTTTGAGTTGGTGTATGGACGGAAGGCACCCTTATTGATTAGTTATCCAGTGGAAAATCACCGAATGATGAGGTGGATCGTGAGCTCATGGAACGAGATCTTATGATTCGGGAGCTCAAAGGAAATTTGTATGGGTCGATCAATCGAATGAAGGAGTACTATGATAAAGGAAGATGAGAGGAACGATTTGAACCGGGTGATTGGGTTTACTTGAAGCTTAGACCCTATCGTCAACATACAATCTCCCAAAATGCTCTATTCAAGTTGGGAAGTCGTTTCTATGGCCCATACCAAATTGTGGAACGCATGGGGAAAGTTGCCTATCGACTTGATCTACCGGCTGAAGATCAAATTCATCCAGTGCTTCATGTGTCTCAACTAAAGAGAAGCTTGGGAGAAAATCTAGGATCTCAACCGAGACTACCGGCAGTCAATTCCGAAGGCACAATGATTATACGTCCAATACGAGCATTGGATTGTCGGAGGGTAAAAAGGGCTGGTCGCTTCCGTTGGCAAGTCTTGATCGAATGGGACCAACTTCCGGATGAAGAGTCGACTTGGGAAAATCTACAGAACGTGCGTGTTTAATTTCTGGAGTTTGTCCTTGAGGACAAGGACACGCTTGAAGGGGATGGGAATGATGCAGATGAAAGTCGTCAATTGAAGAATGCGTATAATCGGGCTCGACGGGCAAAGTCCAAGATGCAAAATTCGGAGGCTGCCCAGGCTAGCGCCGCTAAACCTTAGCGGCACTAAGCAAGAATAGACAACGCCTCTACGATGTCAACGACCGACAGAGGCTGGAACCATTTTGGGGATAGCGGCGCTAAGGTCTGGAGGGCGGGAGCAGTTTATTTTTAGTTTTTCTGTGCAATTTAGTAGATGTAATGTATTTATTCATGTTGGAGAGACATTGTACGATTTAATTAAGTATTTTTATGAACTTTCACTACAAAAAGCTTGTTTCCAAGTCAATTCGTGTCAAAGTCGAGTTCTTTAATCCGGTTTTGATACAAAATTCGATAATCGATACACGATTCGTAACACAAGGTTCGAACACTTGACATCGCAAGAAGAAAGGAGCAAAGTTACCACTGCACCACACGCCTACATGCGACTCTAATTGCAAACATAAGGAAATGAATTAAAAAAAAAAAAA
>CACSLK010019758.1:4500199-4510677 GCA_902706635.1 Striga hermonthica
AAAAAAAAAAAAAAAAAAAACACCTGCTATTTGGACAGAAACAGAAATCGAACAGAGGCTGCACAAAACTGAAAAAAATTAACAGAAGCTGCAACATAGGTTCGACAGAATTTTCAATTGCGATTTCTCGAGAAATTCGAACATTTACGAGCATAACGACCTTTATCGAGTTTTGAAATCTTATAAAAAATGACTTTTATTAGTTTGAAAAAAAATGGAACTACAAAACACTGTTCGAAAACGAATGAATGTCACATCGACGCGTAAAGCTCGAAACAACAAAACGAGACTCCGAACTAAAACGATATAACCACAGCAACAATATGATACTCGCATTTACGAAATCGAGAGTTTCAATCATCCCCAAATAATCCACGAACATACGAATAAATAACAAATCAATACGAAACGACTATTAAACCGAATGCGAAAACCAACGAACGATTCAACGAACGAAAAATAAGCCAACGGTATAATCCCTATCAACAATTAACGAGAGAGTTTCGGGAGGTTACCCGTCTTTGGGAATCTACGAGAAATCAAAAAAACAGGTCGGAACGAGACAGGACTCGGACTGCCTGAACCTAGAGCTGTCTGCGAACGGTCTGGCCACGTACAGAGGCTCCTCACGACGGAAGGCGAACGAGACTCAATTAGAAACAGCGACAAACGGAGCTGACCGGAGAAGGAAGCTCTTGCCAGAAATACTGGAAGATGGAGCTGGAACCCAAAAAAGGACGGTGGCTATGGTGACGATGGTTCTCGGGGAGGTCACTGGCGAACGCCGGCGGCTCGGTGGTGTTCACAAACGAGGGGGACGATGGAGACAAACTCGCCGGAGAATTTTGCAGGTTCGAACTTTTTTTTTTTTGGAATATGGAAGATGCGAATAGAACTGAGAGAGATAGGAGAAAAGATTTGAATGCTCTGAGGGCCAGAAATCCTCTGCCGAAATATTTGAAGGTGAGAAATAGAACCTGCGGAGTGATTGCAGAAGAATCGCTACCAGATAATTAATCCGTTGAGAGTTGGACTTAGTCGCTGCGAAGAAGGAGATGGGATAAATCTGATTTTTGCACGTGATTACAATATTCGGTCAATCTCAATAATTTAAATTGGGCCAAAAAGAATATAAATGATATGGGCCACATACGCAAGAAACATTTTGGCTGAAATTTAAATAATTCACTATAGCAAGGATATAGACTTCTATTAGGCCGAAAAAAGAACTCAAAGCCGGTAGGAAAACGCGACAACACGAATTAAAATAAAACCGAACATAATATATATATATATATATATATATATATAGGGTTGGGTTCCAATGAGAAAGGGTTTTAGTGAAAGAAATGAGAATAAATTTCAGCCATAGGATTGAATGATCTAACACCTTAAAAAAATCTAATTTATATCTTCATTAAGGACATTGTGGTATTTTTACCACCACATTCAGAAAAGTAGGTCCCACTACAAATAATACACCTACCAACTAATTCAAACTAACTCACGCGTTTCTCTCTCTCTCTCTCTCTCTCCACGCACAAAAAACGAACAGACATTCCACTTGCCTCCAGCATCTCCGACGGCCGCCTCCGCGTCTCCGACGACCGCGGGCAACACCCATCGCCGACGCACACAGACATATTCCACTGGCGCGCCACCCAGAGACGGCACAGTCGCCGCCCGCTACCCCGATCGGTGCCGACCCGTCGCCTCGTCACACTGAGATTGCCGCATCGCAACGCCGCCACTGATACGACGATGGTCTCGTCCAAACGGTTGCTGCCTGAGCTCGTCGCGCCGCTGTCTTGTCGTCAAAGGACCTAATTGCAATTTTAAGAATTTTTATTTTATTTCAATTTAGTCTATAGGGCCAAATGTATAATTTATGAAAATATATATAAAAAAAATACTATTTTTTATATATCAGTTTATTACATATATACGTTACGTATTTGTAACAAAAGATAAATATAAAATATTAGATAAAAATATTATTTTGTAGATATTTTTAATATGTTGAATTTTTAATATTATATAAAATTATTAAAAACATTAAATAAAACATGAAGTAAAAATATTATATTTATATATTTTTAATATTATGTATTTTCAATATTATATAAAAATAACAAATGCATTAAATATAGTTTTTATAACATAGATAATAAACCCTTTCAATTATTTAGGTTATATTGATTCGGTTTAATTATTTCGTTTTGATTTTAATTTTAATTTGCACATAAAAAACCCGAGCAAAATATTATAAAACGTGATGCACAATAGTGACTGTTGGATTGCACCATACTGTTAAACCTAATGCACATTATCGATGCATACCGCATGATAACACCGCGTTACTAAAAAAAATGTTGATTTGCTATTGTGCATTTTTCACATTATATTAAAAATTTTGTTATTTCGATTCAGTTTCGGATTTATTTACACAAAATTAAAAAAATAAAAAAAAAACAAAGGAAAATTTATCTTATTGCACTTTGATTTGGGACAACAAATATAATAATCGTAAAATAAATCAATCGGTTCAATGACTATCTAGTTGCTGAACATCGACCAAAATAACCAAACGACCGATATATATAAAGATATTTTTTTTAATTGTTATTAGATTTTTATGCATTGCGATTGCACAATAAAATTAGACAGAATGAACTCTAATGATTATATGATTGCACAACATCAACCAAACTCGACCAAACTAATTTTTTTGTTCGGTTCAAATTTTTTCTATTTTGGTTCGATATATTTCGGCGTGATATACTTTCATTACATTAAAAACTCGGTTATCTTGGTTTGATGTCAGTTTTTTTTTTAATCGAAATAACCATACGAACAAACTATATAACAATTTTATCATTGTTACTA
Source organism: Striga hermonthica (assembly GCA_902706635.1). NCBI lineage: Eukaryota > Viridiplantae > Streptophyta > Magnoliopsida > Lamiales > Orobanchaceae > Striga > Striga hermonthica. Next base: position 4,503,086 of record CACSLK010019758.1, read on the forward strand.
TTATTATATTTTTGTGCTTTGAAATTGCACACTTATGTTAAATGAAATGCACTTTATGACTAATTAATTGCACAATATAGACCAAACTCAATCAAACTAAAATTCTCAGTACATGTATTGTTATTTGTATTTTTAATGTGTACATGCAAACACATTAATGTGCATTTTATATTCCATTGTGTGCATTTAGTATTTTTTTTAAATGAATTTCAAATTCTTCATTTTTTTTTTCGAAATGGCAGATTTTATATTTCGGAACCAAAATGTACAACCTGGGCTAAATAATCGAAAGAAAGGTTCAAAGAGAACATAGGACTGTTGGATTGCACCATACTGTTAAACCAAATACACATTATCGGTGCATACCGCACGATAACGCCGCGTTGCTAAAAAAAATGTTGATTTGCTATTGTGCATTTTTCACATTATATTAAAATTTTTGTTATTTCGATTCAGTTTCAGATTTATTTACACAAAATTAAAAGAAATAAAAATAAAATGAAAAGAAAATTTATCTTATTGCACTTTGATTTGGGACAACAAAAATAATGATAGTAAAAAAAAATCAATCGGTTCAATGACTATGTAGTTACAGAACATCGACCAAAATAACCAAACGACCGATATATATAAAGATATTTTTTTTATTGTTATTAGATTTGTATGCATTGCGATTGCACAATAAAATTAGACAGAATGAACTTTAATGATTATATGATTGCACAACATCAACCAAACTCGACCAAACTAATTTTTTTGTTCGGTTCAATTTTTTCTATTTTGGTTCGATATATTTCGGCGTGATATACTTTCTTTACATTAAAAACTCGGTTATCTTGGTTTGATGTCAGTTTTTTTTTAATCGAAATAACCATACGAACAAACTATGTAAGAATATTATCATTGTTACTATTTGGTATAGCCACACTGGCTCATAACGGTCCGTATCATCACGGTTCGAAGGTCCGCCAGTAAGGCTCCACGGTACTCACAGTCAAGGATCCCGGCTCTCGACTGAGTCGACGTACACCTGTCGACTAGCATAAGTCGATTTCTACCAAGACGACAGTCAGACGTATCAGGATCCACTAACGGTTGAATGCGATCCAGTCGACTCGACTCGATATCTCAGGTCGACTGAAGGAGTCTTGCAATTCGTAGTTCTCGATAGCTTTGATACACCTCAGCGTATTGAGGGAGAGTTAAGGATAAGAAGGAAGCTAAGGAAGGATCTAGATGCTGACTAGGAAGTAGGCAGAATACGAACCGACCAGGGTATTCTAGACATTTCCAGTAAGTCGGTCGGGGCACTTTGGGGACTTCAGGTAAATTTTGCACTTCTATATAAAGGATTGAGGTAATCCCAAAACCCTAACTCCCATTCATTCCATATTCTTTTCATTACTGCTGCTGCTCTCAGAGCAGCTCTCTTCATCTCTTTCATATACTGACTTGAGCGTCGGAGGCTCTACGCCGGAAATCCTTCCGGCGTTGAGTTCTTGCAGGTGTTCTTGTGGTTCGATAGCAATTTGGAGACCATCAGGACAGATCTGAGCTCGTTCTCATCGGTTCATTCCAGATCCGGGCGATTTTCCACCGGTTCACCCTAGATCCAGAAATAGACCCATCATTTGGCACCGTCTGTGGGGACTTCTTGAAGGAATTAAGAGCTTTACACCTAGCTTTGATCTGTTTCCGATGGTTGAGAAGGAAGGAGTGCAGAAAAACTTGAATGAAGACTTCAGGGCAACATGGACTGACAAGCGACCTCCGCCGATTCCCCGCCTTAGACCACCACTCCAGGTGCTGGGATTCCCACCTTTTGAGGCGCACGCACCGTCAGGAGGGCGTATGGGAGAGGAGACGCCTATTACCCCACCCGGAGTCAAGATCCCGGTTCTCACCCAGGGGGAGGCCAGTCACGTGAAGGACACGAGCGGAGAAGTGGATGGTCACGCATCGACCGAAATATCTTTAAGGTTGGGGAGGCAACCTGGGTAACCTGATTAGGAGACAAGGCCACCGCTCCAAGTCGAGGAACAAATGCTGACCGTGACGAGAAGTGAGATGCAGAGAATGATCGCGGAGACAGTAGCGGCCCAACTCAAACAGACGCCAGTTGAACAAGCAAGGGTCGAGCGGCCCAGGATCGAACAAGCAAGGGTCGAGAAGCCTCAAAACGAACAGCAACCCCTTGAGCGCGAGCAACAGGCGCAATCACATGAGAGGCAGAACAGGAGGGTAGACGAAGAAGAGTCCTCTGTCAGAACTGTTAATCCACAAGCCAGAAACGATACCCTGGAGCAGCTGTTAGCGCAGGTCCGAGACTTGCAGGCTCGAGTGGAAGGAAGAAAAACGGGAAGCTCGAGAGGACACCCTTTTGCGCAACATATCCTAGATGCCGACTTGCCTCAGGGGTTCAGGGAGCTCAACATCTGGTATGACGGGTCGACTGATCCCTCTCGACATCTAAGGAGTTTCTAAAACATGGCAGTACTGCACCGATATAACGACCCCGTTCAATGTCGAGCGTTCTTGACGACCCTGCGAGGACCAGCGCAGGATTGGTTTCACCAATTGCCCCAGGAGCCATCAGGGACTTTGACGGATTTAGCTCGAGCTTCCTAAACCAATTCGCAAGTGTAAAAGCCCAAAAAAGTCTTACCTTACTCTAATAGGTATGCAACAGAAAGAAGGGGAATCATTGAGGGATTATGTGGCAAGATACACACGGGCATGCGTCGACGTCCCCTCGGGCACCGAGGAAATCAAGTCAGGAGGGCTCACTCGAGGGCTGCTCCCAGGGCTATGCAGAAACTCCCTAGCAAAGCGACCCGGGGGGACGTTCGACGAGGTGTTAAGAAGATGCGCCGAATACATGAATGTGGAAGAAGCTGAAGCGGACTTTCTGCAAGCAGCCAAGTAAAAAACTGAGTCTCGGGACGAGAAGAAGGATAAAAAGCCGGTCGCGACGACTAAAAGAAAGGGATCCCCGAGGTCTGAAAGAGAAGGACGATCAAGGGGATGGAGGACAGCCCAATATACTCCCCTGTTAGCTTCGAATGCAAGGATACTGGAGGTTATGGAGAAAGAGATCCGTGACAATGTTTTCAGGTGGCCACGGACGAGAAAGGATGGGCCAACAAAGCCTAAAAGCGATCTATATTTTTGATTTCACAAAGCGGGCCATCTGAAGCAATTCGTTTATAAAGATCGAGAACGAACCAGTCGGCGAAGGGAGAGAAGCAAAAGCCCTCACAAGAGGGCAAGAACACCCGATAAGGAGAAGCTTCCCTAGAAAAGAGGAATAATTCATATGATATTCGGAGGGCCAACCGATGGTGATTCAAATCGGGCTAGAAAAGCATATGCTCGAGGGCATCACGGAAAAACCAAAGTGCAACAGGTCGAGGAAGATGGTCCAGTGATGAATTTTGGACCAGCAGACATGGGAGCGGTCGAGAGACCTCACAACGATGCCTTGATTATCACAGCTCAGATATCGGGCTATGAAGTCCAGAGAATCTTTGTCGACACAGGGAGCTCGGTGAATGTGATTTTTTTCGATTGTCTTAAACGGATGGAACTCGACATTGAACTCTCACCTCTCCACACTTCACTTTTTGGATTTAATGGCTCAGAAGTCGCACCCCTAGGGGAAACCACTCTCGCTGTCGTCCTCGGGGAAGGCGACTTAAGAAAGGTGAAGATGGTGCAATTTGTCGTGGTCGACGTCGAGTCGGCTTATAATGTGATTCTGGGAAGGCCAGCACTCAACACATTCCAAGCAGTAGTGTCAACCTATCATATGAAGCTAAAGTTCCCCGTCGGGGATAAGGTAGGGGAGGCCCGAGGGGACCAGAGGCTGTCAAGAACCTGTTATCAGATTGCAGTAAGGACAAACCAACGAACGGAGGTGAAAGAAGGAAAAAAAGTCGGTGTCGAATGAAAAAAGAGGAAGGGAGAGTGATCTCGAGCCACAAGGGGAATTAATGGAAATTCAAGTCGGGGAGAAAGAGGAACAAACTACGAAGATAGGGCGAGAATTGAAAGAAGAGTTACGCCGACAGTTGGTGGGACTGTTGAAAGAATTCAGGGACATATTCGCTTTTTCCCCTGAAGAGCTAACAGGAATCGATCCTGATGTCATGGAGCACAAGCTTAATGTCGACCCCCTGAAAAAGCCCGTGAAGCAACGACTTAGACACCATGGGGCAGAAATCGACAAAGCCATAGAAGTCGAGGTGGACAAATTGCTGAAAGCCAAACATATCAAAGAAATTCAATTCCCAGAATGGATATCAAACACGGTGATGGTGAGGAAAGCACTAAATAAGTGGAATATGTGTATTGACTTTCGCGATTTAAATTTAGCTTGCCCAAAGGACCACTACCCCCTGTCGAGAATCGACCAGCTGGTCGACTCCACTGCTGGCTGTCAATTGCTAAGCATGATGGACGCGTCCCAGGGGTACCACCAAATTCCCTTGGCTCCTGAGGATCAAAGAAAAGTTAGTTTCGTGACAAGCAAAGGGACGTATTGTTCTGTCGTTATGCCTTTTGGACATAAGAACGCAGGGGCAACATACCAAAGGTTGATGGATCGAATGTTCAAATCGCAAATCGGGCGGAATATAGAGGTTTACGTGGACGATATCTTGGTGAAAAGTAGGTCCTCAATTTCTCATGTAGAGGACTTAAGGGAAGCGTTTACGATACTGAGAACATTTGGAATGAAGTTGAACCCGAGTAAATGTGCCTTTGGAGTGAGGGCAGGACGGTTCCTGGGCTATATCGTAACTGAAAGAGGCATCGAAGTGAATAAGGACAAAGTGCAAGCCATACTCGACATGACCCCACCAAAGAATGTTAGAGAAGTGCAAGTCCTGACAGGTCGAATTGCAGGCCTAAGTCGATTCATAGCCCGGGCAGCGGAAAAGAGCTTCCCCTTCTTCAAGTTACTCAAGAAAAAAACTTTCCAGTGGGGTGACTAGGCTCAGATGGCGTTTGAAAAGCTGAAGGAGTTTTTGAGCGAGCTACCATTGTTAACAAAGCCGGAGCCGAGCGACGAGTTGGTGCTCTATATCTCGGTGGGAATCTTTTCTTTGAGTTCTGTGTTATTGCGAGAAGCTGAAGAGGCTCAATAGCCGATCTATTATACAAGCCGGGTGCTTCAGGGCGCAGAAGCAAGATATTCCGAGGTTGAGAAGGCCGCATTAACATTGGTAATCACAGCCAGAAAATTGAGACCGTATTTCCTGAACCATGTGATAATAGTAAGGACAAATTTTCAGCTTGGTGAGACATTGGGTCGACCTACCGTGTCGGGTCGACTCGTAAAATGGGCAGTCGAACTCAGTGAATTTTCCATCAAATACGAACCTCGACGAGCTATAAAGGCCCAAGCTCTAGCCGACTTTATTCAAGAAGGGACCAAAGAAGAAAGCAAGAAGTGGATGATGCACGTCGACGGGTCCTCGTCAGCCAAGGGATCTGGTCTGGGAGTAACCCTAGTATCCCCCGAAGGCGAACAGCTCGACTTCGCCATCAGAATGGGGTTTAAAGCATCCAACAATGAAGCAGAATACGAGGCCCTAATTAAGGGGATCCAACTGGCAATCGCGGGCGGAGCGACGGATATCATGGCACATTCTGACTCACAACTAGTAGTGGGGCAAGTATTAGGGAATTGCGAAATTAAGGAGGATCGGATGATAAAGTATGTCGAAGAAATTCCGAGCCTAGTACGAGGTTTGGACAGCTTTGAGCTAGCGCAAGTACCTCGAGAAGAGAATAAGCGGGCCGACTGGCTCGCGAGAATTGCAAGCTCAAACGAAGGAAAAATGGGGAACCATATTACCACACTACACTTGGAAGGAAGTGTCCTGCGTGAGACAATGGAGGTCGATGAAAACCAAGATTGGCGAAAATCAATTTGCGAGCTGTTACAAAGTCGAGTGCCAGAAGGAGATAAACAAGAGGCTGAGAAAGCAGCCCGATATTTGAGTAAATAATTTGAGATCGAATGAGTCTTGTATAAGAAGTCGATGGTCGGGCCCCACCTGCGATGCGTTTCTGAAAGAGAAGGGGACCATGTCTTGAAGGAAACCCATGAAGGATGCTGCGGAGCACATATAGGATCGCGTGCCCTAGCTGGTAAAGCCCTTCGGGCAGGCTATATTGGCCCAATATCCAAAAAGCAGCTGAACGACTAGTACAAGGATGCGGTAGATGCCAGCGCCATGGTCAAATCCCCCACATTCCAGCCGAAACAATGACGACGATCAGTTGCCCGATCCCTTTTTCTCAATGGGGGATCGACTTGGTATGCTCGTTGCCAATGGGAACGGGGCAGCGAAAATTTATGGTGGTTGTCGTCGACTACTTTAGCAAATGGGTAGAAGCAGAACCTCTGGCAAAAATCACTGAAGACAAAATGATACATTTCCTGTTCAATAATATCTGCTGTAGATTTGGGATTCCAAAGATCTTGATTTCAGATAATGGGACACAATTTCAAGGAAAGCGGATCCAGGCTTCGTGTGTCGATATGGGGATCAAACAGCGATTCGCCTCAGTTGCGCACCCTCAGGCGAACGGCCAAGTGGAAGTAACAAACAGAACCATCTTGCAAGGGCTGAATAAAAGACTAGAGAAAGCATCTGGTGCCTGGGTCGACGAGCTGACAACGGTCCTATGGGCCTATAGGACGACCCCGAGAAGTTCAACGGGGCAATCACCATTCCACATGGTTTATGGAATGGACGCCCTATTGCCCATCGAGGTTGGATTGGAATCTCACAGGTCGACATTCTATGAGAAAAGGACCAATGAAGAGCTAGCAAAAGAGGCCCTCGACATGATAGAAGAAATGCGAGAGGAAGCCTGGCTGCGGTCCGTAGAATACAAGCAAAAAATGCGGGCAGCCATTGATAGGAAAGTCCGCACCAGGCGCTTTCAAGTTGGAGACCTTGTCCTCAAGCGAGCGGATGCCCTTAAACATGTCGGGAAGCTGGAAGCCAACTGGGAAAGACCTTACACCATCACCAAAGTACTCGAAAGAGGCGCATACGAACTCGAAGATGGCGAAGGACGACAGCTGCCGCGATCCTGGCACGTGATTCATCTCAAACACTTTTATGCTTAAGAATTTCATACTCTTTATGTACTGAACCATGGCTAATCAAATTCAGTAATGCAATGACTCTCAATTTTATATTTAAGATTGGGATTTTTATACTTCCATGTCGATTTTATTATAAATAGAAAAATCAAGTCACGTAAAACAACTAAAAAGTTGTATGCCTCGAGCGAAATCTCGGCAAGGCTATAAAGCCCACGACTATAAAAGTCGACTCAAACAACTAAAAAGTTGTATGCCTCGAGCGAAATGCGAAATCTCGGCAAGGCTATAAAGCCCACGACTATAAAAGTCGACTCAAACAACTAAAAAGTTGTATGCCTCGAGCGAAATCTCGGCGAGGCTATAAAGCCCACGACTATAAAAGTCGACTAAAACAACTAAAAAGTTGTATGCCTCGAGCGAAATCTCGGCAAGGCTATAAAGCCCACGACTATAAAAGTCGACTCAA
>CACSLK010019758.1:4531886-4542901 GCA_902706635.1 Striga hermonthica
TAAATAAACTGCAAACATATGTACTTTGACCGAAACATGATTGCCAGATCAAAATGGAATTGATAGAAACTGCAAAACACAGCTTTTACAGCATACCTCTAACACGAACTAACCAAATGTACAAAATATATAAACATATTATTATTATTTTCATTTCTAAATAAAAATATAGTTTGTCTCAACAATTAAAGTATAAAAGTATGAAATAATAATTATATTTTGATTAATTACAAACATGACCTGTGAACCAAATTTTAATATACTAAGAATAATACAATTTTCATTCAGCTACTATAAATTTGTTAAATCAGCAAATGCCACAGGAACTAAATTGAAAACAATAAAACTTAAAAAGAAATTGCAATTTGACCCCTTAAACATATCAAATTTTCAACCTAATGCCCCACAATCCAAAAATCAATCTGTAGGAAAATCTCAGCCAACAAATCCAAAAATCAAATTGTAATTCGGGAAAATCTCAGCCAACAAATCGATTCTCCTCCGGACAACGGCATTCTCAAAGTTCATCCACTAAATCGCCGCATTCACCGAAGATTATCTTGTTCTGGACGCCTTTTGTGGCGCGTACGGTTGCCGCCAAGGATGGTAACAGATAACTCGACGGTCATCGGAGATATTTCGAGTGGGTAGACCTATCTGTGGCGTGGCGAACGGCGATGGAAGTTTAAGGCGCGACTGGCGTCGGGGCTGGTGATGGTGGGGAGGCCGACGACGAGGGACCTTGTCAGCGGAGCTCGCGGAACAAGGAGGATCTCGATGGGTTATGGGCTGCTGCTGCTGCTGTTGCGGCGGCAGAAGGAAGACAATGTTGAAGGTTTACGAGTTCACTGTGTGTGTGTGTGTGCGCGCTGAGTTCTGTAGAAAATCTGATATGTGTGTGAGTGAATTTATGTGTGAGAGAGAGATAAAAAGTAGGTATGGTAAATGTGGATTATTTAAAATGATCATATTGACCTTAATGAATACTAAATGACTAAATTACCCTTAATGAATTTGACTTTAATTACTACTTTTGACTCTATCATGACCATTAATATGCTAGATCTAATGGTTCATAATCATTCTCATTTCTTTCACTATCTACTATTCTCATATGATCCCTTCTCTCTATATATATAATACACACATACAATAATATTAATAATAACACCTTAGGCACATAAAATCAATTAGTCAAATTTTAGACATTTAATATATATATATAAACACATTTTAATTGAGTATAATATTTAGACAATTAGACAAATAAATATGGAGTAATAATGATAACAATAATCACATTACCAAATAATAATAATAATAAAGAGGACAAATAATAATAAGGAAAAATAAATAATAACTCAAAAAATCCATAATTGAATGGGGTATTACAATAACTACACAAACAATTCAGAAAACAGTCTACAAAAACGTAGACCTGCTCTAATACCATACTGTAGTGCCCCGTTTTATTTTAAAGGATTTACCAGACTTATTTATAAAAATTAAAGTTAATTTTTTTAACAAACACTCAATTTAAAACCTTAAAGTTCAACGGGTGCCGCTTGACTACCAAATCATATCACACATACGATCAAATATAGGAACATGATCGAACATTATCAAACCATCATTCGACATAATATAACATGATCATATCGTAGTTCCAATATGCCATAAATGTTAAAACTAGTATTCACATCAACCTAGTTTTAAACCCAACCAAACCAACAAGTATCAAAACTTCAACGGCATTTAATTAATCATGATAACATCAAAAAGGAAGCATAATAATAACCAAATATAATAATCAAGCAGAAGCACAAGTTTAAAACAAACGACACAAAACCACCATTTGCCCGTCCTTCGTCACCGCCGCCAGCCACGCTCAACCTGAAGAAAGGAAGAGGAGACAAGAAGAAAAAGAATGGGGATGAGAAAAACCACTATGCTCACCATTACCGCACAGTATATCCCGCATAAAGGTTCAAAACCATAAAATAAGTATGCATAGAATCCATGTCCAACTCCCTATACAGTCCTATCGCAAACCTCCTATGTACATACAACTACCTTCTGACCATCACAACGGCAAGGAAGTAACCGGAAACATTCCCTCCCCAGCTTGACATGAGCAAAGGGATCCTTTCCAGAAGACAGTGGAGTTGTTTTTCCCCTCCCGACTAGGCAAACGGTTCAGGGCGTCCACCTCCCGACTAGGCAAACGGGCAGGTGACCTCTCACTGATTATGCATTCATCAAACGCACTATCAATGGGACACCTAGACTAGGGTTCTTACGCATACAGCAAATATCAAAATGTATATTTATACGAAATAACGAGTGCGATAGTTATAGATACAACGTAAATGTACCCACCTGGTAAAGAGCGAGAGAAATCACAAAAATATGGGTAGGCGATGAGCTCGGCTCGTCAAGCACCTACATTTAATAACATAGCCCTATAAATGACTATTCTCACATAAAAAACACTTAGTCCAACTAAGCTCAAATAAGCATTTAAACATGCATTTAACAACGAAATCCCATTTCCGAAAACACCACATAATTCTTTCAAAACCTAACCCGAGCAGCATTTTAAAAATCAACATAACTATCAACACAAAACTCATATGAACATGGTTCAAGTCACAAATTAAATCTAAGGCACGCTCACAATTTTTATGAAGACATTGAAAACAAATAAGGTCATTTACCAGAAGATAATTTGGCAAACATTCATTACAGAGAAGCAGTAAAAATTTGAGAACATGCAACTGACCGGACTTTAGTAATTGCTAGATAACTGGAGCTACATACATGCTTTTAATAAGATTCAAAAACCACATGGCAAATAACTCAAATATCTACAACTTTGCTGAAGATCACATCGGCAAATAATGATATTATCAATAAATTTAAACACAAAACATTTGATTCACAAAATATGCCAGAGACTAACTTATGATATAAACAGCACCTCAGTATTCATCATCTAAATCATGCTACAGACCTCCAAATGACATGATTCTTGCATGTTCAGAAAGCTAAGAGAAATTCCTATAACTTTTAAGAACACAGAAGCAGATAAGATCATTAAAATAGTGTAAAAGCAGTTAACATTTGGAATCAGTTTTCTGCCAAAAGTTCAAAACTCATCTCATGCATGTCCTAACTCAATTTAACCTAACTCGAGCCCCAGACATCATATCAGTATGAATCTTATCTCATAAAAAAGCTAAGAAATAGACCTATAACTTTCATGAAGATTACAAACTCAATTGATCACGTTAAGACACAATAAACAGGTCAGACATTTAACAATATGCTGTCGGGTTTTTATAGAAAACTGTTCGCGCAATAATTTTGGAAAAATCATATCTCATTCGATATAAATTGGATTTACAAAATTCCAAAGCCCAGCGATAGCCAACAAAAAATACTACATTTCATGTAAAGACTACAACTTCAAATAACGAATTGCACAGTTGTTTACAAAATCCTATCCAAAGTTCTGGGTCTTAAGGTCACTTGTTATCACATACCGTTAGAACATCGATAGTACGAGGCTCGTTGAGACCTTACTTGACAGCTTGGCCGAAGAAAAGCATTTGGTTTTATGGAAGAAAGCAAGACTAAAGACTGTTTCCATTATTGTGTGAGTGATTTCCAATCGACTTTTATAAAAGGGAGGCAAATGTTGGATAATGTGATCATAGCCCAAGAGGGTTTCCATTTCTTGAACAGACATTCCTCTGGGAAGAACTTCTTCATGGCACTTAAATTGGACCTCATGAAAGCCTTTGATCGAGTTGAGTGGTCATGCCTTAAGAAGACTATGATTAAAATGGGTTTTGATCAAAAATTTGTCCATCTCATAATGATCTGCATATCATCCTGCACGTACTCTTTCAAGGTGAATGGCTCTATTAGTGGTTATGTTCATCCTTCAAGGGGGATAAGTCAGGGGGACCCTTTATACCCCTACCTTTTTATTATAATTGTTGAACTGCTCTCTGCTTTAGTTTGTGCATCAATAGATGATGGCTCTCTTCAGGGCATCAAACTCTCCAAAAATGGTCCACCTCTCTCCCATCTGCTATTTGCAGATGACTCTATTTTCTTCTGCAAGGCTAGTGTGGATCAAGCAGCAACTCTTCTGTCAATTCTTGACAAATACAGATTATTCTCTGGTCAGAAAATCAACCTGCAGAAGTCTGCCATCTTGTTCAGCAGGAACACTCCACAGCACCTCTAAGACAACATATGCACTTCCTTGCAGAACATTACCTCCCACAGATCCACAAGGTACTTGGGTCTGCCTTTAGGCATTGGCAGATCCAAACTTGAGGCTTTCAGTTTTGTTCTTGAATCTGTTAAATCTAGAATTGAGAACTGGAAAACAAAATTTTTATCTCTTGTTGGTAAAGAGACTCTCATCAAATCTGTTATCCAAGCTTTGCCAGTGTTTTCCATGTCTTGTTTTAGACTACCTGCTTCTGTTTGCACTAAAATTTCCAATCTGTGCTCTGACTTCTGGTGGAAAAATGGGAAGGATCATCTTAAAGGTATTCACTGGAAATCCTGGGCTTCCATGTCCTTTCCTAGAAACAGTGGACGATTGGGCTTTCTTGACATCAAGCTCTTCAACACTGCTTTCATTTGTAAGCAACTCTGGAGGATAACTAATAACCCTGACTTGTTAGTCAGTAGAATCCTCAAAGACATATATTATCCTCACTGCTCCATCTTTGAAGCCACAAAGCCCCACAATTGCTCCTGGTTATGGTCTAATTGGCTTGCAGTGGTTTCTATCTTTGCTCAGGGGTTTGCTATAGAGGTAAGGAATGGTGAATCCACAAAGATATCTTACTTGAACTGGGTGCCCAAACTACAAAAACCTAAACCTGACTTGATGGAGCTGGCTAGAGATCACTTGGTTTGGGTCAAGGACCTTCTTAATGACTCAGGCACTGGTTGGAACTCCTGGTTAGTCAACCAAGTCTTTGATCCTGGAGACAGCTCTGCTATTCTTGCCATCAATACACTTAAACCAAGTCACCCTGACAAGCAGTACTGGAAGCTGGACAAGAAGGGCATATTCTCTATTGCAAGCACATACTCTTTCCTTTCACAACAGAAGCTCCTGGCTTCAGACATTCTTGGAAGCAGCTCCTCTCCAGGTAATTTCTGTGTGGGTCTCTCTAGATGCTGGAAGCTAAAAGTAGCTGGGAAGCTTAAACACTTCATCTGGAAATGCAAAAATGGTACACTGCCTGTCAAGACAAAATTGTGGAAGAAGGGACTAGACATTGATGTTATCTGTAAGACATGTGGTTCAAAGGCAGAGACAATTGAACATGTTCTTTTTCAGTGTCCTAAAGCCAGTAGAGTTTGGGCCTTAGTCCCTGTTTCTTGGGACTCTCTGAAGCAACATTCTCCATCTTTCAGAATATGGTGGTCTGATATTTATTCCCTCAATAAGTCTGAGACTTCTGAAGCAAGGATTCAACTAACAACCTACATACTTTGGTGGCTCCGGAAGTCTCAGAACTTGTGGCTCTTTCAAAATGTTCAGATTCCAACTCACCAAATAGTCAGCATAGCTCACAGTGACTGGTTTCTTCTTAGTGTCTTCAGTTTTGCCTAGTTTGCTTTATGTAGCTTTGTATTGTGGTTTGGTTTGTTTGGTTTGTTGGTTGTTAGTTAGGTGTGTAGATGGACCTTAGTATCCCTAGGCTTTGTTGCAGCGGGGAGGTTTCTAAGTTTCATTGTTTTGTTCCTAGTTTTTAGTGGAGGTTCTAGGCCGCTTGCAAGTGTGTCCTCTCAATTTTCGATTTGCGCGAGTTGTGATTTGTACTTAAACATTGTTCTTCCTTTTGAGTAATAGTTATCTCTATTGTTCCGGAAAAAAAACATGTACCAGTCCTTTCGTCCAGAACTAGCTACTTTAGGTTTCGCTGTCGAGCCGGCATCTAAGTTAGCCCAACTTCTGAAGAAAGCTAAGCTCTTCCGCTCTCTTTTTTGCTAAGCCCAGTACCAGTTCCTTCACCAGCCTCTCAATTGAGCAGCATACCTGTAATATCGAGATCGTGATTTTTTTGCAAAAGAGCAATTTTTGTTTTAGGAATGTTCTCATCCTGTTGCTGGTTGCTTCCATCTTTCACTTCGAAAAGCTGCTTTGCTTCTACTGCGTCTAGAAAGAATCTCGTCTCAGTAGAGAATTCCGCTACGTGAATATCAATGAATCTATATAAAGGAATGCTCTATGCTCATAAACAACTCAAATAACTTATCAACATCATAAGGACATCAAAATCAGCCATGTACAACAAGATTAACACCTAAGCATCAACAAAATCGCATGAACATTAAACAACACGCATAAATTCATAAGGTAGAGAATTCCACCAACACCAAGGGGAGAAGAACGATCCGGCGCGCCAAGGCTCGGTGCTCGGCTCCTAAGGGCGGGAAAGATCGTCCGCTTGAACTCACGACGATGGAAGGCGGATCACGATGGAGAATACGACGTCTAGGGGTGATGACCCTCAGCGGCTGGACGTGGAAGGCGCGGCGTCTGATGGAGGCATCGCTGGCGGGCGTCTCGACTCCAACGCGCTTGCGGTTGGTGCGGGTGTGGAAGGGCGCTCGATGGGGTGACCGGCGAGTTGGCGAGCTTCTCCGGTGAATAATGAGAGAAGGGAGAGTGAGGGAGGGCTGGTGTTGTTTGAGTGAGAGAGAGGGAGAGAGAGAGTGGCGAGAGAGAGATGAGAAAGAGAGAGGAGAGGGGCTTCCCTTTTTAATGCCAATTATCATGTAACCTCTCCTTAAAATTTGGTCAAAGCATGATTTATGGGATAAGGGAGCTAACATGGTGGGATTCAAAATTTGAAGTGGCTTTTTAAAAAGCTTGCTTGGCGCGCCAAGGGCCGGGTTGGTGCTTCAAGCGGGTGCTTCATGCAAACGCGGCTCGGGCTTCGGGCTCTCGGTTCGGTTCAAAGTTATAAAATTTCTGAGGCTCGGTTCAACGCGGAGATAACTAAAATAAAACCGGCTAATACAATGTGTACATAGTACACACAATATTTATTTATATATAACAATAAACAATTAAGACAATTAGACATTTAATAGTAATATCAAAAATAATAATAATAATAATAATAATAATAATAATAATACTAATAATAATAATATTAATAATAATGCAATAATAAATAATAAATAACCCCAAATAATTCATAAACAAACGGGGCATTACAATATCTCTGGCACCTTAGACTTAGACACATCAACCTTAGGACGATTGGTAGGTCGAAAAATGTGCATGTTTTTTATATGTAAGGGTGTATTTTTAGACACTTAATTATTGGCATGTTTATATTTTTCGACTCATTTGTTAGTTGAATGGATTCATTTTCTTTGATGTTTTATTGTATTATTTTTCAGTATTTTGGAGAATATTTCCATGCACGATGATTTTGGATGCACGAACAAGGATAAAAATAAGGTTGAACAGCAGAGTATGGGGTGTCTTGTACCGCCCCGTACTGACCAAATAGCACCCCATATTCGACCCAATATAGCCTACATAACTTGAGCCAATATTGCCTTTTAATAGGGGCCCACTTGGAGGCTTATTTCAACTACAGATATGAGGAAAAGAGAGCATGACGCAACTACAAAGTCAAAGTTTATGTGGGCCCACTCATGATATTAATTGGAGAGGGAGTGACTTCATGGGCTAAAATAATTAGCCTAATATCACATGGAAAAGGGGCCACCAAGATTTTGTTGCTAGAGAAAAATATATCAAGTCTCATTCACGCATCCACCCATTATATATTTTTTTTGGGAGCCACCACATATACACATGCACGCAAAGAGAAAGACACGCGATCGTCCAGAGGATTTATTCACGCAGACATAGCCACCAGAATTTATTTCACGCCGCAGGAAAATAAAAGAAAAATAAAAGCGCTGCACGCAACAGAGAACAGAAAAAATGATTTGGAGGCTGGACAATTATAAAAGGACCTATCTGGTGGCTGCGGGAGAGGAAAAAAAGACTAGAGCATACTTGAGCAGAGGAGATCGAGTCGGGACTTTTGAGAAGGGGAAGAAGGGGAAGCTTCGACCTTGCTATATCGGGCCTTTTGAGATCCTTGATCGAGTCGGAGACTTGGCGTATCGGCTAGCTTTGCCACCGGACTTGTCGAGAGTGCACGATGTATTTCATGTCTCCATGCTGCGTAGATATGTACGTGATCCCGACCATGTGGTGGACTTCGGAGAGCTGCAGGTCGAGCGAGACCTCACCTATGAGGAGGTGCCGGTTACCGTACTGGACCGGAAGGTTCATCAGCTGAGGAATCGGGCAGTGAGTTTAGTGAAGGTGTTATGGAGCCGACACGACGAGACCAAGGCGACTTGGGAGATCGAGGCCGAGCTTAGGAGGAGATATCCGAACTTCGCTTTTTGATCCCCTTTGTACTCCTTCGTATTGTAGTTGCTTTGCTTTGTTTTCTTTTATTTCTGGGGACAGAAATCTTTTAAGGAGGGTAGATTGTAGCGCCCCGTTCGTTTGTTAGAATTTTTGGGTTTTATGTAATTATTTATTTGCATTTAATTATCTTTGCCCTTGATTTTGTATATTAATTGTTTGCTTTTATTTCATCTTATTAACTGCTAGTTCTTATATCGTTTCATTTATCTGCTTACTTGATAATTATTATATAAATTGCTCGTTTATGCCCTGTGTGATTTGTCTGCTTTATAATTATATTGTTATGAAGTTAATTATATATTTTTATTGATGAGTTAGAGTTATTTTAATTGTTATTTAGTTCGTTGGGTAGTTCCGGTTTAATCGCATGTATTTTATGGTCGGTCCTAAGCGATTTAGTTCTATGATTAATCCTTGGGCCCTTGAAATTATTTACTAGCCCAACTGATCATTTTCTGGCCCAATTCAAATTAATGTGAGCCCAATTCTTAACTATTTTTGGGCCCAATGGAATTTAATTAATTTCTTTTGCCGGTGCACGTGATAATTTGGAAGCAGAAGAGATAATTGTTTCCCCAACGACTCGTTCTTCTCTGTTCAAAAGTTTGGTCGCGATTTTGAGGGAGGATTTTCTCGCACGATCGCCTCACTCTCTTATACATATCGACCGAATCTTATCTCCCTCATTCACCTTTCCTCTTCACCATCATCCCACCTCTCTCGTCTTTTTTTTTTTATATAAATTTCTGTACCTATATTTTCCGACGTGAGCAGGCCAGCCATAGCCGAGGAGCTCCAGCCGCCGTAAACCGTCATCATCGAGCCACCGTCGAGGTGAGATTTCAGCAGCAACCTCTACGTCTGTCCGTTAGACGAGCAACACAACAGTTCAGCCTCAGTCGGCGAGGAGATTCGTCAATCGTTCATTCGTCGAGGATTCGGTTCTAAATACTGTCGTCCGATTCGTAAACACGTAGAGTCCAGAAGTGAGGTAATCGTCAAACCTCCTGGTTATGTTTTTCGTACTCAAATATTATCGTTAGATCCATCGTGTTCTTGGAATTGAGTTTTGTTTACTTTCAGATTGTTTTCGGTTCGTTTAGTTTTCTTGAATTTCTCGTGGATAATCGGAACCCTCGTATTGCCAATTATCGTCTTGAGAAAACCGAGTCTTGCTGCTGTAATTGAATCGTGTTAATTCAGAGTATCGTTTATTATTTTTCCCAAGCCTCTTGTTTGCCGTTCGTATTGTTTTCGAGCCATCATGTGTCGTTTCGTAATTATGAGCAAGCCCGTTTTTCCCATATATTTCAACTCTGATATTATGTTTATTTTTGGAATTTTTTGAACGGTCGTAGTATTCGAAAATTCAGTCGAAATTTGTTGTCGAAAGTTGTTTTACTGTACAGAAGTATGTACTCTGCTTCCCTGCTCGAAGCTGCTGTGAGGCATCTGTTTAAAGTCATTAATTTTATATTTCAGATTAATTGTAAACCGGGTGTGTAGCCCAGTGGTTTCTATGCCCGGTTGTTTGATGGAGGTCATGGGTTCGATTCCAGGTAGTAGCTAGTTTTTTTAAAAATTTTCCCCAGCAGCCCACGGGCCGTATTCGGCCCGACTCCAGCCCGCGCCTCCCTCTAGCTCAGGCCCGCGAACTCGAACTCCACAGCCCGCGTTTCCCCAGCCTATTCAGGCCAAATTTTCGGCCCACATACCTTGTGTGGAGGCCCATTTCGCGCTCCAGGCACAAATTCTGGGCAGCCTTCAGCCTAGTGGCGGGCAGGTGGTCCAGGCGGCCTCTTTAATCGTTTTTGTGTTCTGGAAGTCCATTTTTCATCCCGCACCTAATTTTTAAAAATAAAAATTATTTTCAAATAAGAGAAATCCAGAATAAATATTTTCATTAAAATCTTTGTCAAGTCTCTTTCTTTTTTTAAAAAAAAAAATTCGAGACTTCCAAGTGTACGAAAATTTTGATTAAACCCCTGTTGTGTACAAATTATTCCTTTTACCGAGTACCGAATCTAAAGATTCGTTCCCCGGGTCGATCTCACGAGGAAGGCTGTTCGGAATTTAGTTCTGATATCGATAACACATAAAAAGAAAACAAACCTAAACACTTTAATCGAATAAGGATGGATGAATAATTATCAGCTAAGAAATAATAAAAAGCAATAACCTACCTAAGAAGATAAACGAAACAATGAAAAAGAAACTAGGGAGTCGGGGATAATTAATTCAAGTTCTAGCAAAACCGGGCAATCAATTGTTCGGTTCAAGATTGACACTCTCGCTTAGACATCTAGCGGTTCGCTCCCAATAACTCTTCGTAACAAGGGATTGAACATGGACGAACAAGTTCGAGCATACGACACAGGCCAATTATCCCAATCCCAATAACTTTTCGTAACAAAGGATGGGTCATTAACAAGTGCGTATTTCAATCTAACACACGTAGATTAGTCAATTACGACATCGTCTACCTCATGTGAGCCTAAGTCTACGA
>CACSLK010019758.1:4545625-4560734 GCA_902706635.1 Striga hermonthica
AGTCGGCAAAAATTTTAAAAGGTAAACGTCCATATCCTAACTATAAGTTCCGCTGCGTTAGGATTTATTTCGATAAAGTTCAATGCCGTGCATGTTGTTTGACGTTCCTAACAGAACCCAACAAGGTTCACTTGTCAGTTCTGGAGGACTCTGCACCGAGCCATGGGGACGAGGTTGGAGTTCAGTACAGCTTTTCATCCTCATACAGATGGTCAGTCTGAGAGGACGATCCAGTACTTGGAGGATATTCTTAGGGTTGTGGTCTTGGACCGTAGCCTAACCTAGGAGGATTCGTTGCCATTGGTTGAGTTGTCTAATAATAACAGTTACCATTCATCTATCAAGATGGCACCATACGAGGCTTTGTACGGGCGAAAGTTCCTAACACCCATTTATTGGGATGAAGTTGGAGAGAGGACGATTATGGGCCCTGAGTTCATTCGCACGACTTAGGCTCAGGTTGATGTGATCCGGAAGAGGATCAAGTCTGCCCAGGAGAGGCAGAAGGTCTATACCGACCGAAAGAGGCAAGAGCACAAGTATGTTGTGGGTGATCACGTCTTCCTGAAAGTCTCTCCCATGAAGGGTGTGATTCACTTCGGGAAGAAGGGGAAGCTTCGACCTCGCTATATCGGGCCTTTTAAGATCCTTGATCGAGTCGGAGACTTGGTGTTGTAGCCAAATTATTATTATTTTACCGAGCACCGAATCGAATGATTCGTTTCCCGGGTCGATCTCTCGAGGAAGACTGTTCGGAATCTAGTATTGGTGTCGGAATCACAAGAATGGAAAATGAAACCTAAACATTCTAATCTTGATAGGTTTGGAAAATAATTAACTGAAATAATAACATAAAACAATAATCTAACTAATATAAATGACACAAAGATAAAGATGCTAGGGAATCGGGAATAAATGTTTTGAATCTAAATGCAATCATCGTCCCGTGATAGTTAGGTTAAAGAGTTCAAGTCACCTACACGTTTAGAGGTTCATCCTCAATACCTTTCGGATTATGAGAATAAATATAAACGATAAATTAACGAGTTGTTTAACACATAGACAATACCTTTCGGATTATGTCTATTTTGTATGAGTCTCGATCGATTGACCTTTCCCCTTTCGGTTCAAGAGTAAATTAAAATAGACTATAGGACTTTTAGTCATCTAGTCTATTCGGATCGTGATCGTCACAATAAACACATCATATTCAATTTGAAAACAAGTTTAACATTGAAGTGTCACTCTTCAATATTTAGAAATCAATTGCAAGGTTGAATTGTTACTTTTCAACAATATGTCATTCCAAAGTAAAAATCAAAAACCGAATTTAGAATTAACTCATACAAAATGAACAATCGACGAGTACGATAATCACATACGAAATCAAATATTTATCCCTATCCCTAGCAAATGATTTAATTATTCATATCAAAAATAAACTAAACATAAGATTCATTGCAAATTATCATTACAAGAAGAACAACTTACAAGTAATCCAAGTTGATGAATAAGGTTGATACAAACGCCAAACCGAGAATAAATGCACACCAAATAAAATACAAACTTCTCCGAAATTCCTTCTCCTAAACACTTCTTTCTCAAGACAAGTATTTAAGAAGAGGAATTAAAGATTAGGATGTTACATGAATCATCTCAAACTTAAAAAACTCTCCCCAAATACAACATACAATAAAAAGAAAAGAATATAAAAAGAAGAAGAAAATGAAGAGGGAAGAGGGGAAGAAGGGGGAGAACCCCCCTTGATTCAAAAATGGTGATGATGATCATGATGCCTCCTTTTATAGCCCAAGTAGTCTCCCCTTTAGTTGTAGTTTGATGAGAAAATAGCTGAAAATCACGCCTACATGATGCCTAACTCTCACCAATTCAACCACAAGTTCAAACATAGGTAAGAAAACAGACCAACTACTGTCTTCCAGTGGTTAGCGCCGCTAAGGTACGGCTGGTTCGCACGTCCTCACTATTTTGGCTCGTTCGGGCTCGTTTGAAGTCGGAATTGAGTTCTGTTTTTTTTCCTACGCGTAGCTAACAAACCCCTCTATCTAATGATACTTGAATGGCCAAAATATTCTTGCAATACAATTCTCCCGAAGCTTTTGACCATCACACTAAAGTCGTGATTCGCGTGCGACTTCGCGCGGCTTTGCATTTTTGCTCCGTCCGAATTCATCCGAACTCGAAATCAAATTCCGCTTTTTCCTATGTGTAGCCAACGAGTCCATCTATACAACCATGATTGCCCGTTCTATAATCGACTCATCACAAGACTTTCGATCTGCACACCAATAAACGAAGAAAAACCAGAAAAACACACGAAAAACACAAAGAAAACCAAAATGGAACAAAACACATAATAAAACACAAAACAAACTAAAAACCAACTTAAAGACCTAAAATGGGGGAAAAAGAATGATAAAACAATAACGAAAATCGCAACAAAAATGGACACAACAACTCCCCCACACTTAAGCCTTTGTTCGTCCCGAACAAAGAGAAAATAAAACAAAATACGAACATAGGTATCAGTTTCAAATAAGTCATGCTTCAAAATGTTTAACTCTATCGAGTCAAATTCCAATGACCGTATGACCATATGCCTCAAATATCAACTCAGCCTTAAAATGACAACTCTCAAATATAATCATATATGCCTCATTTTCTTGTTCGGATATGTGATGAGTTCGCTCAAAATTGGTCGATATTCACTTTTCAACATATGCTTGCCAATCGTCTAGATTACTCAGAATCAACCAAAGCTTAAAATTTTTGAATCAAGAGGACTTCTCGGGTTGTAGTGTGGGATATAACAAAGGTAATGATAAATATATGGACAAGAAAACTCAAATAAACAATCAAGATTTTCGAGTTATACAATACTCGAATGTCCACCACTCGACCAAATCAACAAAATGCACGCATACCATCCACCAATGTCTCCAACAACACCTATATGCTCCACTTGAATTGCAATATTGCTTGACCTATTACACAATTTTTATTTATTTATTTATTTATTTATTTATTTTTTAGAGACTTACTATTTCCGAACAAACTCGAATCGTAAGGACAATATTCCTTAGGTTTAAACATTGGAGGTCATCCAAGTGTCCTAAGGTGGTTTCCCAATACTCATTACTCGTTAAAATGAATAACATGTAAGTGGAGTAGAATCCAATTGATTCGTCTTGCGAGCTCTCATGTATTTTTTTTATGGTAAAGCACAAAATGCAACTCGATTTTCACCTCTTTCAAAAATATCGCCACTTCACCAATCGTCACTCAAAACCTGTCAACAACCATATATATATGTGGTTTACAATAAAAGGCTTCAAGTTCAAACGGGCTACTAGCGGAAAATGTATTTCTAGGGTCAAGAACAAGGCAAAACGAGCTAACAACTAAAATGCCTGAATCATTTTCGCAATTTCAAACTTAAACCGATTCTTTTCAAATAGACTCACGGCAAGTTCTAATCATTCGAGAATACGACCAATATCTCTCAAGAAAGAAGAATAAGGATCGAAACCTCACAAGTTAAATAAATGTCAATTAAAGCAAATAAGTAAATATCGAGACAATGATCAATACGTTCGTCATCACATCTTCTCAATTTCATCAAACATTTATCAACGAATCATATAATTCACCGATACCACATGTTCGACAACAACCTACCACAAAAACACGCAAAATCCAAGACGGAGTCGGCAACTCTCCCACACTTAAAATAATGCAATGTCTCCATTGCATCAACACATAAATGAAAAGAAAAACAAAAACTTGGAATTCAAACAAGAAAAAGAAAAGAGTGTGCAAACCGAAGTAGCCTCAATGGAAATAAGCATTCGCGTTCAAACCTTCTGCCCCTTAATCAACCGGTCCTCGATATGACCTGTCAATAAAACAAACTCCACAAACTCCCATCATTCAAAGAAAATAAAAAAATAAAATGAAAAGCATAAACGAAACACACAAGAAAGCAGTAAATCACTTGGGTTGCCTCCTAAGAAGCGCTTGTTTAACGTCATTGGCTTGACGAAACCTGTACGAATCAACCGGGGTCCAAGAAGAAGTGACGGTCATGCCACGCCTTCATATTTTCAAGAAGAGGCAGAATAGGCAATGTGGCAAGAAGGCGGGCATAATGGTTTCGTGTGGCTATGTTCTGAATGAAACGGGTATGGGTAAGAGCAATCCCCAACTCTAGATACATAGTTTTTCTCACTCGAGCTATGTCGTCAACCTCTGGAAGTATAAGCTCATCTGTGGAGCAAGTCGAACTAGATCCTACCCACTTTGTAACACAGTGCAATGGCTTCGGAGACGATACTCCAGCTTGGAGGAGGGAGGGGTGACTTGAGAATCAGGCCCATGGATTTCCTCCTTTAGGATATCATCAACGTCTCGGTGGAGCTCATCCTCTTCTTCTTCTACCTCACACATTTGCTTCATCATACGGGCTTGAGAATCAAGCATAAAGTGGGGATAGTCGACTTGGGCCTCGATTGAGTCTGTATGTGCTGTAAAAATCTCCATTTGTGCGCTCAGTCGAGCACATCCGAGTTTATTCTCCACATCTCGAGTGGTATGGCTAGATAGACGAGCAAGACATAGGTCGAGCTTTTCATCGTATGTCAAAGCAGCCTCCCGAGGGTCATTCTTATGTGTAGATTCGCCTTCAGCGGTGGGCTCGGAAGAGACATTGATAACTCGATCCTCCAAGACTTGAACGCGCTCCACTAGGTTCTTGATTCTGGACTCAATATTACTCATTCGGGCCGCTTGGGAGGCTAAAAGAGCCAGGACTTGGTCGAGCTTTGCATTGTATTCTGAGGAGTCCTCAAGGAACTCGTGTGACTGCTCAATAGGCCAAGAATCCCACTGCTACTCATAGGGGTATGTCCAAGTTTGGCCATAGTCCCAAGAATCGTGGTATGGAGGTGACTGGTTCAGAGGGGCACACCGGGCTGTGATCTCTTCTTCCTGAGCTAACCGGGATGATGCAAAAGCATAGATACGGTCGAGCTTCTTATTAAGCTCGTGGGACTCGTAATATTGCTCGACCGGGAAGGGGTCCAAGTGTTGCTCGAAAGAGTATGGATACAGTTGGACGTAGTACCCGGTGTGATAGCTCGGCCCGTTCACCCAAGATTGGGTGTACAGATATGGGAAAGCATGGTGGAAGTTCATAATACCTACACACCAAAACAGAACAACCACACGTAGCTACGAAAAGAAAGAAAATAAATAAAAAAAAAAAACAAATATGTACAAAAGAAAAGAAAGAGAAAAAATACGAAAAGACAAAATAAAGAGATAAAAAAATAAAGAGATATTTTTTATGGGGTTAGCGGCGCTAAGAACTAATAATGGCCGCTATTAATTAACACGCGAACTCTCTGTTGCGGATTAGCGGCCGCTAACCCATTGTTAGCGGCGCTAATGAGAGTTAGCGACGCTAACCTTCGATTTTTTTTTAACAAAATAAAAATAAGACAATAGTAATAGAAACTAACAAAATTAAGAGGAACACTGAAATTAATCAGATTCACAAGAACAAGAGAAACACAAAAAATAAAATCAAACACCAAAACTAAATATCCTACTTGCCTTCCCCGGCAACGGCGCCAAATTTGTTGTAGCCAAATTATTATTATTTTACCGAGCACCGAATCGAATGATTCGTTTCCCGGGTCGATCTCTCGAGGAAGACTGTTCGGAATCTAGTATTGGTGTCGGAATCACAAGAATGGAAAATAAAACCTAAACATTCTAATCTTGATAGGTTTGGAAAATAATTAACTGAAATAATAACATAAAACAATAATCTAACTAATATAAATGACACAAAGATAAAGATGCTAGGGAATCGGGAATAAATGTTTTGAATCTAAATGCAATCATCGTCTCGTGATAGTTCGGTTAAAGAGTTCGAGTCACCTACACGTTTAGAGGTTCATCCTCAATACCTTTCGGATTATGAGAATAAATATAAACGGTAAATTAACGAGTTGTTTAACACATAGACAATACCTTTCGGATTATGTCTATTTTGTATGAGTCTCGATCGATTGACCTTTCCCCTTTCGGTTCAAGAGTCAATTAAAATAGACTATAGGATTTTTAGTCATCTAGTCGATTCGGATCGTGATCATCACAATAAACACATCATATTCAATTTGAAAACAAGTTTAACATTGAAGTGTCACTCTTCGATACTTAGAAATCAATTGCAAGGTTGAATTGTCACTTTTCAACAATATGTCATTCCAAAGTAAAAATCAAAAACCGAATTTAGAATTAACTCATACAAAATGAACAATCGACGAGTACGATAATCACATACGAAATCAAATATTTATCCCTATCCCTAGCACATGATTTAATTATTCATATCAAAAATAAACTAAACATAAGATTCATTGCAAATTATCATTACAAGAAGAACAACTTACAAGTAATCCAAGTTGATGAATAAGGTTGATACAAACGCCAAACCGAGAATAAATGCACACCAAATAAAATACAAACTTCTCCAAAATTCCTTCTCCTAAACACTTCTTTCTCAAGACAAGTATTTAAGAAGAGGAATTAAAGATTAGGATGTTACATGAATCATCTCAAACTTAAAAAACTCTCCCCAAATACAACATACAATAAAAAGAAAAGAATATAAAAAGAAGAAGAAAATGAAGAGGGAAGAGGGGAAGAAGGGGGAGAACCCCCCTTGATTCAAAAATGGTGATGATGATCATGATGCCTCCTTTTATAGCCCAAGTAGTCTCCCCTTTAATTGTAGTTTGATGAGAAAATAGCTGAAAATCACGCCTACATGATGCCTAACTCTCACCAATTCAACCACAAGTTCAAACATAGGTAAGAAAATAGACCAACTGCTGTCTGCCAGTGGTTAGCGCCGCTAAGGTGGGGCTTAGCGCCGCTAAGGTGCGGCTTAGCACCGCTAAGGTGCGGCTGGTTCGCACGTCCTCACTATTTTGGCTCGTTCGGGCTCGTTTGAAGTCGGAATTGAGTTCCGTTTTTTCCTACGCGTAGCTAACGAACCCCTCTATCTAATGATACTTGAATGGCAAAAATATTATTGAAATACAATTCTCCCGAAGCTTTTGACCATCACACTAAAGTCGTGATTCGCGTGCGACTTCGCGCGGCTTTGCATTTTTGCTCCGTTTGAATTCATCCGAACTCGAAATCAAATTCCACTTTTTCCTATGTGTAGCAAATGAGTCCATCTATACAACCATGATTGCCCGTTCTATAATCGACTCATCACGAGACTTTCAATCTGCACACCAATAAACGAAGAAAAACAAGAAAAACACACGAAAAATACAAAAAAAACCAAAATGGAACAAAACACATAATAAAACACAAAACGAACTAAAAACCAACTTAAAGACCTAAAATGGGTGAAAAAGAATGATAAAACAATAACGAAAATCGCAAAAAAATGGACACAACACTTGGCGTATCGGCTAGTTTTGCCATCGGACTTGTCGGGAGTGCACGATGTATTTCATGTCTCCATACTGCGTAGATATGTACATGATCCCGACCATGTGGTGGACTTCGGCGAGCTGCAGGTCGAGCGAGACCTCACCTATGAGGAGGTGCCGGTTACCGTACTGGACCGGAAGGTTCATCAGCTGAGGAACTGAGTAGTGAGTTTAGTAAAGGTGCTATGGAGCTGACACGACGAGACCGAGGCGACTTGGGAGATTGAGGCCGAGCTTAGGAGAAGATATCCGAACTTCGCTTTTTGATCCCCTTTGTACTCCTTATTGTAGTTGCTTTGCTTTGTTTTCTTTTATTTCCGGGGACGGAAATCTTTTAAGGAGGATAGATTGTAGCGTCACGTTCGTTTGTTAGAATTTTGGGTTTTATGTAATGATTTATTTGCATTTAATTATCTTTGCCCTTGATTCTGTATATTAATTGTTTGCTTTTTTTTCATCTTATTAACTGCTAGTTCTTATATCGTTTCGTTTATCCGCTTACTTGATAATTATTATATAAATTGCTCGTTTATGCCCTGTGTGATTTGTCTGCTTTATAATTATATTGTTATGAAGTTAATTATATTTTTTTTATTGATGAGTTAGAGTTATTTTAATTGTTATTTAGTTCGTTGGGTAGTTCCGGTTTAATCGCATGTACTTTATGGTCGGTCCTAAGCGATTTAGTTCTATGATTAATCCTTGGGCCCTTGAAATTATTTACTAGCCCAACTGATCAATTTCTGGCCCAATTCAAATTAATGTGAGCCCAATTCTTAACTAATTTTGGGCCCAATGGAAGTTAATTAATTTCTTTTGCCGGTGCACGTGATAATTTGGAAGCAGAAGAGATAATTTTTTCCCCAACGACTCGTTCTTCTCTGTTCAAAAGTTTGGTCGCGATTTTGAGGGAGGATTTTATCGCACGATCGCCTCACTCTCTTATACATATCGACCGAATCTTATCTCCCTCATTCACCTTTCCTCTTCACCATCATCCCACCTCTCTCGTCTTTTTTTTTTTATAAATTTCTGTACCTATATTTTCCGACGTGAGCAGGCCAGCCATAGCCGAGGAGCTCCAGCCGCCGTAAACTGTCATCATCGAGCCACCGTCGAGGTGAGATTTCAGCAGCAACCTCTACGTCTGTCCGTTAGACGAGCAACACAAAAGTTCAGCCTCAGTCGGCGAGGAGATTCGTCAATCGTTCATTCGTCGAGGATTCGGTTCTAAATACTGTCGTCCGATTTGTAAACACGTAGAGTCCAGAAGTGAGGTAATCGTCAAACCTCCTGGTTATGTTTTTCGTACTCAAATATTATCGTTAGATCCATCGTGTTCTTGGAATCGAGTTTTGTTAACTTTCAGATTGTTTTCGGTTCGTTTAGCTTTCGTGAATTTATCGTGGATAATCGGAACCCTCGTATTGCCAATTATCGTCTTGAGAAAACCGAGTCTTGCTGTTGTGATTGAATCGTGTTAATTCGGAGTATCGTTTATTATTTTTCCCGAGCCTCTTGTTTGTCGTTCGTATTGTTTTCGAGCCATCATGTGTCGTTTCGTAATTATGAGCAAGCCCGTTTTTCCCATATATTATGAACTCTGATATTATTTTTATTTTTGGAATTTTTCAAACGCTCGTAGTATTCAAAAATTCAGTCGAAATTCGTTGTCGAAAGTTGTTTTACTGTACCGAAGTATATACTCTGTTTCCTTGCTCGAAGCTGCTGTGAGGCATCTGTTTAAAGTCATTAATTTTAGATTTCAGATTAATTGTAAACCGGGTGCGTAGCCCAGTGGTTTCTATGCCCGGTTGTTTGATGGAGGTCATGGGTTTGACCCCAGGTAGTAGCCAGTTTTTTTTTTTTAAATTTTCCCCAGCAGCCCGCGGGTCGTATTCGCCCCGACTCCAGCCCGCGCCTCCCTCTAGCTCAGGCCCGTGAACCCGAACTCCCCAGCCCGCATTTCTCCAGCCTGTTCAGGCCAAATTTTCGGCCCACATACCTTGTGTGGAGGCCCATTTCGCGCTCTAGGCCCAAATTCTGGGCAGCCTTCGGCCTAGTGGCGGGCAGGTGGTCCAGGCGGCCTCTTTAACCATTTTTGTGTTCTGGAAGTCCATTTTTCGTCCTGCACCTAATTTTTTTTTTAAAAAAATTATTTTCAAATAAGAGAAATCCGGAATAAATATTTTAACCCCATTAAAATCTTTTTTGAGTCTCTTTCTTTTTTTTTAAAAAATTCGAGAATTCCAAGTACACGAAAATTTTGATTAAACCCCTTTGATCCTTATTTTTGGTTAAGTGTGGGTTTTCGAGTATTTTCGAGTAATGAGATAGATTATTAATTTATTATCTCATTTAAATGTAGGTGTTTGAGGAGTCGAGCCTCTACCTACTACTGATTATTTTTTACTCGCCTATCTCGAATTGCCAGATGGGTGTCGATAAACCTTACCATGTATGTTAATTTCTATAAATGCTTGGCTTGATAATCTATGTATGCATGTGAACGGTAGTCTATGAGGCCTAACTCTAGCCTTTAAAGAGCTGACTCCGCGATGGTGTATCGACGGTTTGCTCCTGTCTTTGTTGTATCGACAGTTTGCTCCTGTCTTTGTTGTATTGACAGGTAATCCGGTCTTTGTTGTATTGATGGGTTAGGTGTGATCACATGAGCCTAGGCTGCGTTTAGGGAGGATAGACAAGTCGATTTGCGTTCATGCTGCGATTATGATTTTAAGTCTTTATATTAATTAGACTGCATGGTATTCCCACGGTGAGCAAGTGTTCGCTCACCCCCACTATTATTTCTCTTTTCAGGCTGAGCTGGTGGTTGTGGCGAAAGACGAGCGAGGCGGGTCATATATTTGATGTTGAACTGTTTTATCTGCTTCCGCTTGTTTATTTATTATTTATATTTTTGCCAGACATGTTTATTATTGAGATTGGAGACGGAACCGTATATTTGGTTTTTATGCATGCTAGACTATGAATTTGAATAAAATTATGGAGTTATGAATTGGGATTATTCAAATGATTAAATAATTGTCGAGGCATGTTATGATATGTTTATCGGGATGGTTGTACTTCCCCGCGAGTTTAAGTGTTGACTTAACTGTTGATATGAGAAATATACGGTTTTGCCATGAAGCCAACAGTCGGCTCTATAGTGGAGCCAACCTTCTATATACAACAAATCAGTTTGTCATATTAATAAAATTATATTAGTGTTATTTAAGTAATTAGAGAAGAGGAAATAGCTATTTAACCCCGTTCTGAAGTCATACTAAGTTTTTCACACCACCCAATAAAAAGCTAAGTTTTTCACCCCAAAATGTACGAAGACATATGCGATGAACTATGCGCTAAATAGGCGACAGGTATGAGCATGGGCGAGAAAATTATGAGTTAAATTATGCGACTGTCCTACGATGAATATTCGGAGATTCGATGTACGATTCGGTCAATCGCGGTTCGTCGCCCATTAAATAATTATTTTTGTTAGGCGAATGAACTGCGACTATTAGTCGACAAAATTATTCTGCGACACAACTACGACATGCCAACGTCGCATATTATTCGTGGAATTAGTGCATAATAAGTTTTTTTTCGTATTTCTTTCATCTTTCAGTTATGAGAGGCGGTATGCGAATTACCTCATATTGCTAGCATACCCCCTTCGCACTTCTACTCGAAAGTGTATTTTTTACTTATTTTTTTATTTCTTTCATCTTTCAGTTATTTCAGTTATGCGATGGGGTATGCGAATTGCCGCATATTACTCGCATACCACCTTCGCACTTCTACTCGAAAGTTTATTTTTTATTTCTTTCATCTTTCTGTTATTTCAGTTATGCGATGAGGTATGCGAATTACCGCATATTGCTCGCATACCCCCTTCGCACTTCTACTCGAAAGTGTATTTTTTATTTATTTTTTTATTTCTTTTATCTTTCAGTTAGTTCAGTTATGCGATAGGGTATGCGAATTTCCGCATATTACTCGCATACCACCTTCGCACTTCTACTCGAAAGTTTATTTTTTATTTCTTTCATCTTTCTGTTATTTTAGTTATGCGATGGGGTATGCGAATTACCGCATATTGCTCGCATACCCCCTTCGTGTTTCTACTCGAAAGTTTATTTTTTATTTCTTTTATCTTTCATCGATCGAAAGTTTATTTTTAAAATTTAAATTTTTGAATGGTTTAGAAACCGCTGGCAGTTGGGACGTTACGGCCGATTTCGAGGCGTCTTATCCACTTTTCAAAACGCCTGGGCAGTAAAAGCGTGCACGCGAATCGTTTCATCCGTCTATATAAAGCGTGTAATTTTCGATCCATACATGCCACTTCTCTTACTACCTATCTGTCCCACAAAACTCTTTGTTAATGGCCCTCCGTTTTTCCCTTTTCTTGTATATGAGAAGCAGTTCGCCGGAGATAAACCAGAGTTACAAAAATTCTTTCTTTCAACCCGTGAGGAAATTCTTTAACATTACTGTGTCCGAATTGAGAACTCCTAACCTTTCGAATTCGTCGGAGGAAAAAAATTCAACGAGCATAAATTCCGCTATCCAACTTTATTAACTTGGCCCCGGCAGGAAACATATATGCCGAGACAGCGACGATGAAGATCAAACCTCCGGGCCCGGGTATTGCCGTATCAACTGTGAGAAGGTTGTAGGTCGGAACGGCGCGCGTCGGCGGCCGGGGCGTAACGGCCCGGCCCTCTGTCAGAGGCAATGCTGGCCTCAACCTCTCTAGGTTGTGGTCGGCCAGGTTTTTCTGACAGAGGAAGGTGTTTGGTCGACGGGGATCTCTTCTCGGAACCCGGCAGAGCCCATCGGTTCAGAGCGTGGTGGTCGGGGCCGATCTCATGCTGGAGTTCTACATGGATCTCCACAAACAAGCTCCGCCTACAGCTCATCTTCTTGGCGTCTGAGTGTTGTGGTAGGCTGGTAGCTCGTCGGCTCCCTCGTCCTAGCTTTTTTTTAGGCTTGGCTGGTCCTTCGATTTTTTTTTTTACTTTGTAATCGGCTGGGGTTGAAGCGACTGTAAAAGTAGTAGTGTAGGGATTTCTATTCGATCTTTTATTCTGCGAAATACAATCTTCGCATATTATTCGCCTAGTTGGTGCATAATAAGAAAAAGAAACTATTTTTGGAAATTTTCTATTCTGCGACACACATTGCGAAACACTCGTGTAGTATAAATGAAGAAAAATTTATTTTTTTATTTCTTTTTGAAATTTTCTGTTCTGCGAAATACAAACGTCGCGTATTATTCGCCTAGTGGTTGCATAATAAATTTTTTTTAGAATTTAATTTTTTGAAAATTCTTTTTTAGGCGAAATGAACCTTGAGACTATTAGTCGAAAATATTACGCACAATAAACGCATAACACGTAGTTTAGGCTAATGAACCTGCGACAGTTAGTCGAAATACAAACGTCGCCTAAACAATTAGTCGAAACAAAGTTGCATACAAACCGCACAACATTCGTAGTATAATCGAAGAGTTTATTTAAACAAAAATTGTTTTTGGAGATTTTCTATTCTGCGACACACATAATTGCGACAAATAAACGTCGCATAATGCATTCGCATGTCAACTGGAGGATATTCGCATACCTACTTTTTGTGTAAAACAATTATATTAAACAATTATTTTGGTATGATTCTTTATGCGACCGTTTCACGACGGATATGCGTTAATTCGCAGGTCTACCGCAGGGTATTAAACTGCGAAAGAGATATAGAAACTAAACCATTATATTTATTTTGTTTATTAAAAATGCATCGAAATTGCAAAAGTATGGCGCTTGTTACGCGGACATTACTCGACAGCTGTTATTTCGCATATTTTGTCGTATAGTTTATTATTTAAAACAAAAAAGAAAAAAAGAAAGCAAAACGTCGCATATACACTACAGTTGGACCTCTCAGGAGAAGAAAACAAAAAAGAAAGAGGGGCGAAAAATTTGAAATTCTCCATCTTGCGACATTAATTCGCATAGTTAGAAGCAAAAGAACTGTTAAAAATTAAAAGAAAAAAAGAACCAAAAATGATGAACGAGAACGACGTCATGGACTTCTTAAAAGATTCTGAAGATTTCACGAATCAAGCTTTTCTCGAGGCGGCCGGCCAAGCGGGTGCCCTAACAGTGGCTACTGTGGCCGGCTATCCAACGGTTGCCGTAACGGGTATGGCGGGCCGCGACTCAGCGACTGAAGGCACGGGTCCGGAGGACATCTCTTTTGGAGAGATAACTTCCATATGTTGCAATTATTTAATTTAAGTTATTTAATTTCATCTGCTTTAATAGTTGAGAAATAGTTGTTTTTGAATAAGTAACAATAACAACAACAATGCGATTTGTTTAGGATTCGTGGTCGTACAAGAGACCGGAACTGATCGGTAATTATCAAGGGCTGAAAATCAACGTTTACAGCCGGCAGTCTATATGTTCTGATATCAAGAACGAGTTGGGCCACGTTGAAGAGGCCTTGACTGCTTTCCAGGGCTCGGTCTTTGGTCCGTTCCTCCAGTTTAATGATAAGGCCAGTGTATCTGCAAAGGCTATGCATGGGGTTCTTTCGCGCGAGGTGACTCATGTCGGTCAGAAACCAAACGCAATGTGGTTCCGTATTGGTAATTATTTTACACGATTCTCCGCCCATGAGTATGTTGTAATCACCGGGCTTGCTTTTGGATCGTCTGCGTTTGACCCGAACTCAGCGCCTCCTCCTCCTCCATCGTCGATTTTCTATGAGAAATATAAAGTCAAGCAGATCACTATGCAGCAGTTGTGTGATGACTTCGAGGCGGGGCAGTTTCGTCACTCTCGGGATATGATAGTGAGAGTGGCGAAGATGCTAATGTTGATGTTCTTCATAATTCCTCATGACCACAAGAAGCCTAGGTATATTGATACCTGCTGGTGGGCTTTGCTTGAGGAAGACCAGATGTGGGAGAAATTCCCATGGGTAAGTTACTCGTTTCAGTACCTGTTCGACTACTTGCAGACGGCCCAGTACAATAAATTGAAATATCATATCTACGGATTTCACTAGGCGTTTCTAGTATGGTGCTATGAGGCAATCCCTGCATTAGGTCGTGAATGTGGAGCATGTACCTCGGTGAGACGTCCACCACGGCTGGTTCACTGGGAACTGAAGAAGGTCACACTTCTAAATACATTTTTTGACGAACAGGTATTATTTGATCCTAATCATTTTTTATTATAGCAAGTGATATTTGAAATTTTTTTTAAGTCTTAACGATTTCTGATGATTTCTTTATTTTCATGTTCTATTTTTTAAAATTTAGTTGGAGGTGCATGAGACGCTGGAGCCGTATGAGGAGGAGAGTACTGTGTTGGACCTCTCGAATTTGGATGTTGTTCAGGGGCCTCGATTTTTGCGACGGGCTAACCCGGCCAGTCGCCGTATGCAAGAGTTGGCTCTGCAACTTCAAATTGCGGCCGACACTGTGCACCCGAGGAAGCAGGCCCAGACTGCGGGTGATGATAGGTTGGTGCACCCGGAGGAGGTGAGGCCAACAGATGGGT
>CACSLK010019758.1:4569405-4583845 GCA_902706635.1 Striga hermonthica
CGTGCTGCTGCCGCTATGTGCGGACAGCGCGGCCACGGCCGGCCCTTGCCGACCGTCCGGCAACAACTCTCGACCAAACCAACTTCAAATAACATAATCTGACATGGCATGAACATTAATACTGAACTAACTTGAAAACATGAATTTTTGTTTTAAAAACTGGACTCGGCCGCGGCGGGCACACCGTGCGCCGCCAACGGTGGTAAGCCGTTTTACGACCGATTTGACTTTTACCTCGGCAACTCAACCTCAACTGAATTTAAAACATGATTTACTGAATAAATAGACATGGTTGTTCGAAAGAATATTTACTTAACAAACATGATACGCATGAACGGCCCGTGGCGCGTGGTACGTGCACGGCCACGCCCTTCGGCCGAAACGATGACTGAAGTTGACTTTTCTTCGAACAACTCAAACTAATTGAACATGATTTAACATAAACTAATTAACCACACGAGGTTGCTCGAGAGATTGTGAATTTTAAACATGACGTGACCTACATGAACCTCACGCACGACAACACAAAGCATGACCATAATATGAACTTAAGTTACTATCGAACTAAACATGAGGCCATTTATCATAACCAGAGGAGGGCTGATACTACATCTTAGCTGCTCGATAACCTCCGCTAGGTGCGGCGTCCGTGCGTTCTATGCTCTCTCTCGGCGGTGCGGTGCGCACGTGCTAAGCTTGCGGTTAGCCTTCTTGCTTATGATGAATTCTCTCAATCTCTCTAACTTTCTACTAACTCTCTACTTATGCGTAGGAAAATATGGCTGAAGATGGGAAAAATTTCCCAATTCTATGATTATATATGGCGGCCGAAAGTTAGGGTGAGATGATATATTTGTGGCTTAATATAATCAAGACACTTGTCCTAATTATAACCCATCTTAATACTAACTCATCATAAAAATTGATTAGTCACCCCTAAAATCTCCTAATAATGCCACGTACATGGACTTAAGGGAGAAGAAAGGGTTTCTTACACTTGAAAAAATTATGCTACGGCCATTGAGGATCATTTGGAAAAATACATACGGTTCTAGGCTTACTAATTGTGATTAATTATTAATTAATCACTAGCTCATGCTTAATTAATTGTTAAGCATATTACTTAATTACCAAAATTATTCCGAACGTAAATGGAACGTCGAAAATAGTTTTGGGTAATCTCGACTAAAAATATTTAATTCTGAAAATAATACTTGAAAATATTATTATTTCGGAACTAAAACATGATTTATACTAATAAACTGACGAAATATTACACATTTGCTGAAGTAATCCACCAAAACCAGCAAAAACTTTCGCTGTCCAGAACCTTGTGGGAAAGGCCCAACGATGTCCATCCTCCATTGAGCAAACGACAAGGGCAAACTCATCGGCGTTAACTCCTCCGCTGGCACATGAACGAGCTTCCCGTGCTGCTGACATTTCACGCATTTCTGGACTAACTCCCTTGCCATAGCTCTCATTGTTGGCCAGAAGTATCCGACTCTCAGCGCCTTACCCACCAAGGCCCGAGCCTTAATGTGATCTCCGCAACAACCCTCGTGGATTTCCCTAAGCACATAATCACACTCTTCCTCTGAAACACACCTCAGATGTGGCCCCAAGTATGATCTCTTGAACAACACCCCCTGTTAGATAAAAAACCTCAAGGCCCTTCGACCCAATTTGTCACCCCGAACATCCCTCTGTCCCGATGACGCTTGCGTCAACCAATGCCGTATGGGGCTTCTCCAATCCTCCTTTTCTGCCAGCTCCATAACACCCTCTAAGATGCTGGACTCCATTTCCAACAAAGTTACTGAGCGTGACTTGTAGTCCACTAGTGAGGCTGCCACCTTAGACAACAAATTGGCTCGCCCGTTATTCTCCCTGGGTATCTTCACAAGCTCCCAAGACTCGAAACCCTTGGCTAACGCCCGTGCTTCCTCTGTGTACTTCAACATCCCATCTTCTTTAGCTTCGTACTCACCTTTCATCTGTTCTACCACCAACTAAGAATCTAATTGAATAACAACCTTCTTGGCTCCTGCGCCTACCACCAACTGCATGCCCTTCAGCAATGCTTCATACTCTCCCTCATTGTTTGAGGCTCGAAAAGTGAGTTTTACTGCAAACTCCAACGGCTCTCCATCTGGTGGCAAGATCAGGACCCCAATACCCGCTCCTATCTTAGTTGAAGAGCCATCAACGAAAACCTCCCATACACCTGGCTCGTCCTCCATTGTGCCCTCTTGAATAGAATCCGCTAATGCTTGTTCCTTGATTGCCTTCCTTGGCTCGAAACTAACATTGTACTCCCCCAATTCTACTGCCCACTTCACCATCCTGCCAGAAGCTGATGGTCTGCCTAATGTCTCCTTTAAAGAAAAGTTTGTTCGTACCTTGACCAGGTGCGATAGGAAATAAGGCCACAACTTCCTCGCCGTAACAATAAGAGCTAATGCCCCTTTCTCCACCTCCGCGTATTTCATCTCCGCCCCTTGCAAGAATCGATTCACATAATAAATAGGCTGTTGCCCACCTCCTTCCTCTTTCAACAAGACCGAACTTATGGCCACCTTGCCCAAAGAAGGATATAAAATCAGCACATCCATTGGGACCGGTTTGGTGAGCAAGGGTAGTTCAGCTAGGAACTCCTTGAGTCTAGTAAAGGCTTCATGCGCCTGCGCGGACCATTGAAACGTGCTCCCCGCCGGAGAGCTCGAAAGAAAGGAAAACTCCTTTTCGCTGCATGGGCTATGAACCGGCTGAGCCCTGCCAAACGGCCCGTGAGAATTTGCACCTCCTTTATATTTCTAGGTGGCTGCATCTCGAGCACCGCCCTCACCTTCTCAGGATTAACTTCTATACCCCGCTTAGTAACCATATATCCTAGGAACTTGCCTGACCTTACCCCAAACTTGCATTTTGCAGGGTTAAGCTTCATCCTGTATCGTCTCAACGTCTCGAAGGTCTCCTTCAGATCATCCACAAAGTCATCCACTCTCCGGCCCTTCACCAACATGTCATCCACATAAACTTTCATGTTTTTTCCCAACTATCCCTCGAACATCTTATCCACTAGACGCTGATACGTTACCCGACATTCCGTAGGCCAAAAGGCATGATAACATAACAGTAAGTCCCCTTAGACGTAACAAAACTTACACGTTTTTGGTCTTCCACAGCTAATGGTATTTGATGGTATCCCTGCGAGGCGTCCATCATTCTTAACAACTCGCAACCAGCCGTTGAATCTACTAATTAGTCAATGCGCGGTAAGGGATAATGATCCTTTGGGCAAGCTTTATTAAGATCCCTAAAATCCGTGAACATACGCCACTTTTTCTCTGCCTTCTTCACCATAACTTGATTCGAGAGCCACTCCGGGAACTGGATAGGTTTAATGTGGCCAGCCTGTAACAACTTTTCAACCTCCTTCTTAATAACAGCATCCAACTCCGCCCCAAAGTGCCTCCTTTTCTGTTTGACGGGCCTTACCCTAGCGTCAATGTTGAGCTTGTGTTCGGCCACTTTAGGGTCTATGTCCACCAATTCCTCTACAGTAAATGCAAAAATATCAGCGTATTCTTTGAGCAGTGCCACCAACTGCACCTTAATGTGGCCAGCCTGTAACAACTTTTCAACCTCCTTCTCAATAACAGCATCCAACTCCGCCCCAAAGTGCCTCCTTTTCTGTTTGACGGGCCTTACCCTAGCGTCAATGTTGAGCTTGTGTTCGGCCACTTTAGGGTCTATGTCCACCAATTCCTCTACAGTAAATGCAAAAATATCAGCGTATTCTTTGAGCAGTGCCACCAACTGCACCTTAATGTGTTCTGTCAACTTCTCTCCTACCCGCATCACTTTCTCCTGCTCCCCCTCCACCAGAACGATCTCCATTAACTCATCTTGTGGAACCATCTCATTTCTGGCTTCCTTTCTCCTGCTCTGACCTTCCTCCTTAGCTTTATCTGGATTCTCCTCCCTACATTTCCTCCCTCTGCATCACCCTACTTACGTAATAGATGGGAAACTGTGTTACCCCTTCCTCCCGCAGCAATACCGAATTCACGGCCCTCTCCCCGATAGAAATGAACAACACCAAATCCTCACCTTGTACTGGTTTGGCCAACTGGGGGAGATTGGCTAACACTCCTCGTAACTCCTCAAATGCCCTTTGCGCCTCCTCCGTCCACTGGAACTTCGCACTCTTCTTCAGTGTTTTAAATAATGGGCCACTTTTTTCCGCCACCTTTGATATAAAACGACTTAGCCCTGCGATTCGACCAGCCAAGATTTGTACCTTCTTAACATTTTCCGGCGACTGCATCTCCATCACCGCCCGCACTTTCTCCGGATTCACCTCAATACCTGTCTTGGTCACCAAGTAACCCAAGAATTTCCCCGATTTCACTCTGAATGAACACTTGGCAGGGTTTAGCTTCATCCCATACCTCCTCAAAGTCAAGAATGTTCCTTCAAAACTCGCACATGATCCATCTCCTCCTTGATTTTTACCAACATATCATCCACATAGACCTCCATATTCCTCCCCAACTGCTCATTGAAAATTTTGTCCACTAACCTTTGATATGTGGCACCTGCATTCTTCAAGCCGAAGGGCATCACTACGTAACAATAGGTTCCTCGACTCGTCACAAAGCTCACCCTCTTTCTGTCTTTTCTCGCTAAGGGGATTTGATGATACCCCTGCGAGGCATCCATCAGGCTCAACAATTCAGACCCAGCCATTGAGTCGACCAGCTGGTCGATTCTAGGCAATGGATACAGATCCTTCGGGCATGCTTTGTTCAGATCGCAGAAGTCGATGCACATTCTCCACTTTCCCTCCTCCTTTGACACCATCACTGTATTTGATAGCCATTCTGGGAACTGAATCTCCTTGATATTCCCCGCTCCCAACAGCTTCTCGACCTCTTGCTCGATAATTTTATCCATCTCCGCTCTATAATGTCTCCTCTTTTGCTTTACCGGCCTCACGCTAAGGTCGATATTCAACCGATGTTCGATCACCTATGCACTTATTCCCGTCAACTCTTTCGTTGTATACGCAAGATATCCGCGAACTCCCTGACCAGACAAATCAACCTCGACCTAATGGGTTCCTCCAGGTCCTTCCCAATTCTGAACTTCCTCTCCTCACACCCCTCGATCATCTGAATATACTCGACCTCCTCTCCTGGCCGTATATCCACCTTCTCCTTTCCCTTCTCCAACCTCTGCCTATCTTCTTTCGATCTCGACCCTCCTGGTCGACTGACCTCCTCCCCTTTCGGTCCAGCCTGCCTCTTCGTCAGCTGTTTGTTGTTGCTAACTGTGGTCTGGTAACAGCTCCTCGAGGTAAGTTGATCCCCAGCGATCTCACCGACGTTTTTGCCCACATGATACTTGATCGTCATGTGGTACGTGGATACGACCGCCTGGAATGCATTCAAGCTCGTTCTTCCCATTACGATGTTGTAAGATGATTCAGCTCCTACGACCAAAAACCTCACCATGCGGACTTTTCTCATCACTCCTGACCCTAACGCAACGGGCAAACTAATCTCTCCCATCGGCATAACTTCTCCCTAGTTAAAGCCGTAAAGCGCTGTGGCCATTGGCTTCAACTCCATATGCAGCTCCTTGTTAATCTGCGAAAAACAGTCATAAAATATTACATCCACCGAGCTCCCCGTATCAATAAACACCCTCTTCACATCGAATCCCGCCACTTCCTCCGTAATCACCAAGGCATCGTTATGTGGTAAAACCACTCCCTCAGCATCCTCCACTTTGAAGCTTATCACCGGCATGCGAGCCGTAATCCTCACCTCCTCTCTCTTCTTCTTCACAGCTCGAGCATGCTTCTTCCTGGCCTTATTCGAGTCACCATCCGTCGGCCCTCCTGAAATCATATAAATTGTCCCTCTCTTCATAGGGGTTTCGTCTCCGTGCCCTCCCTTATCTCCATCTCTTCTCGGCTTCTTCCCTCGACCTTCTCAACCATCCCTGTCATCACCCTCCTCATCTCTATCACTCCCTTCTTCTGAATCCTCCCGGCATCTCCTTCTTCCTTTTCCCTTCGCCCTATCATGATATACAAACTCCTTCAAGTGCCCCGCTTGAATCAACCTCTCGATCTCGTCCTTCAAATGCCTACAATTCTCCGTGGTATTGCCGTAATCTCAGTGAAAACGACAGTAGATATCTGACCTGGGTCGAATCAGGCCTGTAAACCTCGTCTTCGACCACGTTACATCCTCGCTCGACATCTTCTGCTTCATCGCCTCGAGCACTTCTGTCAAGTCTTTTCTCATAGGAGTAAAAGTATGGTACTTCTGTCTTTCGAACGACAAAGGCCTCCCCTGCCACCTATCATCCATTCTCGTCTGCTTTGAATCTCGGCCCTCTTTCCTGGGTGATGTTCTTTTCAACCCACTCCTTTTGGGCGAACTTCTCCTTGGCGATCTTCCCCTTGGTGGGCTTTTCTCCTTCTTTTGCTCTGGTCGAGCCGCCCCCTCTAATTTTGCAAACTCCACCTCCATCCCCTCCAAATTAATATAATTTCTGCATCGCTTCAAGACATCCTCATATGATCGAGCAGGGGTCTTTGCCATGGAAGTTCGACAGGG
This sequence comes from Striga hermonthica, assembly GCA_902706635.1. Lineage (NCBI taxonomy): Eukaryota > Viridiplantae > Streptophyta > Magnoliopsida > Lamiales > Orobanchaceae > Striga > Striga hermonthica. The sequence goes on from CACSLK010019758.1 coordinate 4,576,044, forward strand.
CCCCGCTCGAAGACTCCTTATCAATCCTACTGCTTTCACCTCGTCCGACGCCGAGTGCACCTCCAAACACATTTGATTGTATCGAGCAACATACTTCCTCATATGACTCCTTCTCTCCCTATCTCATCGCCATCAGAGTCAGATACGTCTTCTCCTGCGCCACTGTGCTCGAATATTGATTGGTAAGATTGCTAGCAAAATCCTCAAAGTCTGCGATCGACCCAGGGGGTAACTAATGAAACCAATCGAGTGCTCCTCCGCGCAAGGTCGATAAAAATGCCCTGCAACATACAGAATCAGAATATCCATGTAACACAGCCATATTCTCAAAGGTCCTCACATGCCTCGATGGGTCAGATGACTCGTCATACACCAAATTGGTCTCCTTGAAATTATTTGGTAAAGGAGCAACAAGAATCTCCCTCGAGAAATGATGTTCTCGAGCTCTCCTCTCGGGCCTCCCCTCAACCTTGTCCTGCAACTGGCGCAACTGCTCCGCCATCCTCTCCATCGCGCGATCTCTTCCACCTCCTCCATCTCCATAACTGGACACATCCTCGTCCTGGCCTCCTACTGCCGTGGTCGGTGCGGTGGTGGCGTGAGATGTGCGGCTCATGACTTGCTGCACCGCCTGCGCCGCCGCAACTGCCGCTATCCTTTGCATCTCCTCCCTGGTCATCGTCACCATCTGTTGACCAGGAGCTTGTGCAAAGGCTTGTTGTGGTGCTCCTCCTTGTGTCGCCATTTCTTCTTGTACCATCGCTCCTCCTGGTTGCGCCATCACTGGATTTTGTGGCGGCGGCGGTGGCATCGCCGCCGCAGCTGCTGCGCGAGCTTCCTGGGCACGACTGGAGCTGGCGTCCCCTCCAGGAATTGCCATCGTCGCTTCCACACCCTGAAGGACGGGTGTAGGAGTGACCGGCATCTGTGAAGGGCCAGAGAAACTTGGAGGAGGGCCTTGTCCAATTGGCCTGGTCGTCGTCTAAGCGTCGTCGGACGTCGACTGCAAGTTGGTTCTGGGAATTCCGTCCGCCATAGCTGAGCTTCAAACACAACTTCTCGAACAAAAGTCCCCACGGTGGGCACCAATAATGCAAGTGTGAATGCCCTGGTCCAGTTCAGAATAGATCGATTCTCGTCCTCGCCGGTAGAACGTCAGAAACCTACAAATAACTCTCACACCGGGGGTTGTGTCCGGTGAAGAGCCTCCGATGCTTAAGTCAGTATGTGTATGAGTATACTGAAGTGAATAATGGAAAAATCGTGTTGAAGAAGAAAGACTCACCCCTTTATATAGGGGTGAGATACCTGACCTAGGGCTGCCCGAATTTGATGAGCTGTCTGCCCTAACTGCCCGTCCGTACACACAATACGCGTGTGTCAGAGGTAGCCGTCGCCACTATCGCCTACACCAATATTCTTTGGACGCGTGTCCTCCTACACATGGGGTAGACTGTCAGAGGTGGTTGTTGCTGTCAACCTATGTGCTCTCGACACGTGTCCTCCTGCACATGGGATGAATATTCTTCTGAAATTCCATTAGAGGCTCTTACACGCGCCTGTGACTAGGCTGATCCATTAGAACGTCAAGTCTGCGAGGTGATCGACCTGTTAAGGTCGACTAAGTTGCTCGATCGCTTATTTGGTCGAGTAATAGGTTGGTCGACTGCTTGACTGGTCGACAGGTTGGCTGCTCGATCTTCCCGCCACTTGGCTTGGTTCCTTTATAGTACGACCTCTTCGACCGGTTCGGAAGACCAGTTTAGCCTGGTAGGTATAATATCCCATATCAGGAGAGATCTTTCTCCTTTGTCCGTCGTAAACCCTCAGTTCCCGCAGCCCTCCATCTCTTTCGCTCAATCTCTCCCAACTCTCTCCCTTATCGTTCTAATCACTCCCCTCTCACTCGCAAGTGATCGCCGCCAATCACCTCTGCTGTCCATCGCACGGCGCCCCACGAAGATGCCCGTTGCTGCTCGTTCCATCCCTCGACACCTCAACAACCGACGCTACACGTAACCCACCATCACGAGTCGCAACACCCTCGTGTTCCCTTGCGAATTTCCTATGTGTTTCCTATCTTCGTTTATGAAGATAAGTGAATTTCCTATGTGTTTCATAGTTAGTAATTCAAAGTCCTTGGCCAAGGCGGAATGAATAGAGATTCATAAACGAATTACTAAACTTGAAATGGAATCATAGTTATTAAATCAATTTGGGTTTCGACAAAATCATACCCAAAGATGTAATCGGGAAATTGGATGTCGAAAGGATTTTACATGTATGAACTTGTAATCGAAATAGGTTTACTCGCTATTCACTTAATACTAGATTCATGCTACTTGCTAGATGTTCCCATGATATGTGGGTTCTTGAATTAAAGAGTTAATTCAAGAATAAGAGTTAATATGAATAACTCAAATTACAAAGAGTTGTAAACCCACTACCAGTATTAATTGTGAACCTAAAAGGTCACACCAATTTTTGAATGAAGGTAAAATTCAAATAGTATTTCTAAAGAGTTAGAATTAATTGACGAATCTAATTTGATTAGATATCAATTAAAAGAATATATTAAATTAATCAATTAGATTGATTAATTGAATTTTGGATATTAATTTAGTAATTAATAGAATTACTAATTAATAGTTAGAATTTAAAATTGGATTTTAAATTTCAAATCTAAATAATAATAAGATTATTAAATAAGGAAATAGAAGAATAGATTAAAATAATAAAGTCTTGAAAAATATTTTCAAGAATTATTATTTTATTATTTATCTTTAATATGATTGAAGATTAAATAATAATAAGAATAAATTAATTATGGTGGTTAGGAGTTGTTAACTAATCCACATAATTAATATTATTTTTATTAATACAATAATAATGATTGATGGTGGTTATAAACCAATCACATTATTAATTAAAAGTCAATATTTGGTATGATTATTTAAATAAAATCTGATTTTATTTAAAATAAAATATATCAAATATTGATTATTTTATGCTAAAATGTTTAGTATAAATAGGTGCAAAATGTTTGCACATTAATGGGCTAAGTTTTGAGCAAAATTCTTCCAAGAGAAAATTCATTCAAAGAGTTGAGTGATAATACAAGAAAGTGTTCTTGAAAAATTTTCTTATAAATATATATTCTATACTTCTTAAAAAACCGAGTAGTTTCTACTAGCGAATGAACTATTGTCGAAACCGGACTTCAAAAGGTGGATATGATTAGAGGGAAGACATTTGGATTCCTAAAGTGAGTAACCACAAGAAGTGATCGTTACCAAACCGGGAATTGATTTCCTCATACATCGTCGGTTTTGAAGGAGTTCAAGAACAAAGGTAATTTTTATAAATTAAATATCAAATCAAAATTAGTAAAAGTTACTAAATTTTAAATGATGCTTATTCGTTATATCGTTATACTTATGCACGGAATAAGTATTTATAAGATAAATACTTATAAAATTTTAAATTCCACTGTAAACTTTGTTCCGTACGGTATATCGAACCCAACAGATATATGGTCTGATCATTGGCAAAATAACTACTATTGTAGAGTTAGTTTCATTGGATCGATGAAGCTTGGAGTTTGCAAAAACGTTTAATTGCTTATGTTGTATTTCATGAACGTAACACTGCATCTAATATTACTCGTTTAATTTAAAAAAATTTTGGATAAATATAAAATTGTTAAAAAAAATGTTTTCCATTTCTTTTGATAATGCTACTGCCAATACTGCATCTATACGTGAACTTACAGATATTTGCAAACCTATTTGTGGGGGAAGATTTTTTCATATTCATTGTGTATGTCATTTCTTAAATTTATGTGTACAAGCTGGTTATAATGCTTTTAAAGATTTAGTCACGCCAATTATGAACGATGTTAATTATTTGCATAAACGTCCCTAAGAAAATGAAAGCACGGGGACGATTTTGTAAAAATGAAGGATTGAGACCTAAAAATTTCAACGCGACGTTCCTAATCGATGGAACTCAACATATAAAATGTAGAATGACATGGTTCCTTTTATGGCGGCATTGGAGAACTTTTTTAACGATCCAAACCATAGGCTGTGACGTCCGAGTCTCCACAACAGATTGGGAGAATTGTAAGGTACTTATTAGTTTTTTAGAAACATTTCAAAATGCTAATGCCATGCTTTCGGGTGTTTATTATCCTACTGCTCAGCTTGTATTAAGTCAATGTATAGCCATCATGTGGGCTTCTTATGATCTTTACAAAGTTGGTTTTTTTAATTATACAGATTTAGTAAATGAAATGTTAAAGAAATGGTTAAATATTATTATTATAATCCTGATACATTTTTAGTTGCATGCTTGTTAGATCTTACAACACGTGAAATTGAATTGATAAATAATCTTAACATGTATTATAATTATATGTATACACTCCCATGGCCGACTGATGTGGAAGAATACAGTAAAAAACCTAACGTTCAGTTGCTCGTCGAGCAAGCAAAAGATTTGTTGTATGATATGTTTATGGAAACAACGATCGCACAAGGAGAGCATCCCAACTCATTTGTTCGTGGCGGCGGTGGCACCAGGTCTTCTTCTTACCAAGGGAATCGAGTAGGCGCTACAAACTACAAGCAGTGGTGGATATAAAAAAATCCCTACAAGAATGTTGACCCCCAAAGGGCAAAGGGAACTGGATACTATGAGTTGGATCACTACCTTACGTCGGATTTTATATGATTGCGCGTGAACCAATTCCGCCACTCAACTTCGATGTCTTGGATTGGTGGTCAAGATTGCAAAACGTTTATCCTACTCCATGTTTGATGGCCAAGGAGATTTTTGTCATCCCAGCATCTACAGTTACGGTCGAACAAGCATTCAGTGAGGGACGTTACATGCTAGACGCACGACAGTCGAGGTTGACGCCCGAAAATCTACAAGCACAAATGTTGTTGATGGATTGAAAGAAGGCAAAATGAAGGACGTAAACGACTTTGCTCACTGACGATGCAGAAGCGGACGACAACGACGAGGACGACGCATCTGATTTTACGAGTACGACGAGCGGTACCGGGATGGCCAAAGACGAGTACGACTATTAGAGACTTCCACTTGTCTGAAGGTAAGTAAATTAGAAGAACTATGTGGACTTTGATTCCCAACTTGAGGGATACGTGGCCACCTTATTTGACATTTATAAGTTAAAATATCAATTTTTTCCAAAAAAAAAATAAAAATAAAATATAACAAGTTATATGATATTTTAACTTAATAAATGTCAATTAAGCTCAACTCCATTTTTAAATTTTTTTATATGAATTTAATATATTGTGTTACTCCTATATCGAATATAATTTCACTAACTCATTTGTACTAAAAAACTTACTAAAATATGATTACATTATCCTATATCCTATAAAAAAAAATCGTTACAAGATAATCAATGAAAAAATCTTTCCAAAATAACATAAAAAATATTAAGATTAAAATTTAATAATACTAAAATAATCAAACTACACTTATCTAACACTGCAAATAATCAAAGTACACTTATCCAACACTACAAAAAATCTTTACAAAATAACATAAAAAAAAAGGCATAATGGCAGGTTTTAACACGACCTTTACGCGTTTGGCAATTTAATCACGACTTTCAGACTTTGTCAGAAAAATACATGACCTTTACATTTTTGGCAAAATGGTACACGCTTTTAACGGCCGTTAACGGAAAGCTGACGTGCACGACCACGTGTATCCGCGTCATCGACCATGTGGCAAATTGCGACACGTGGCAGGCTTACAAAATTGCGAAAATATATGCAAAGGGGAGGATTCGAACCTTGTACCTTTTATATAAAAGAGGTGGTTATGAACCACTTGACCCAACACAACTTATGTTGAATATCTAACTTCATTTATATATATACAAACATCATTTTATAAATTATACTAAATATGTAATATATATTATATTATATTAAACAAATAATATATTATAAATTATACTAAATATGTAATATATATTATATTATATTAAACAAATAATATATTATATATTATACTAAATATATAGTATATATTATATTATAATAAACAAATAATATATTTTATTGTAGTACGTAATTTAATATATTATTTATTTATTTAATATATAATAATATAATATATATTATATTATTATAATAATATTATATATTATATTATAATAATATTATATTATTATAATAATATTATATATTATATTATAATTTAATATATTATTATAAATAAATAATATATTAAATTACGTAGTATAATAAAATATATTATTTGTTTAATATATAATATATTCTTTGTTTAGTATAATATATAATATATATTATATATTTAGTATAATGTATAATATATATTATATATTTAGTATAATGTATAATATATATTATATATTTAGTATAATGTATAATATATATTATATATTTAGTATAATATATAAAATGATGTTTGTATATATATAAATGAAGTCAGATATTTAACATAAGTTGTGTTGGGTCAAGTGGTTCATAACCACTTGTTTTATATAAGAGGTACAAGGTTCAAATCCTCCCCTTTGCGTATATTTTTGTAATTTTGTAAGCCTGCCACGTGTCGCAATTTGCCACATGGTCGATGACGCGGATACACATGGTCGTGCATGTCAGCTTTCCGTTAACGGCATATACCATTTTGCCAAAAAAGTAAAGGTCATGTATTTTTCTGACAAAGTCTGAAAGTCGTGATTAAATTGCCAAACGCGTAAAGGTCGTGTTAAAACCTGCCATTATGCCAATATCTTATTTAGGCATGTGCATCAGGATTTTCTTTGTGACATATATTGTTTCGTTTTTATGCCTAAATTATTTTTGGTACGTGATTTGATAATATTCTCGTTCGAAACTTCATGCGATATATATATGGTAACCATTTTGCAAAACTTGGTATCAAATCTTTTTAGTTTTGTAGGGAGCGGCTTTTTAGTTTGCACTAAGTGTAGGTCAAATTTTGAATTTCAAATCTGCCGAGCCGAACCGTCTTCAAACCCACCTCGATAACTGAAATTTCGGTTCCCTATATCAATCATACCACCTTTTTGCATCTCTCTCATATCTATTTCAATCTTTTATTTTTGTTATCTCTTCCAACTGCTCTAACATTCCTTCTTCAAGAAAATCTCTATTTCTCGACAATCCCTAAATCCAAGCAGGGCACCGTGAATGTAATGCCCCGTTTATTTGTAAAATATTTGAGAATTATTTAAATTATTATTGCTTTTATTATTAGTACTATTAGTATAATTAATTGCCTAAATATCATTAAATGTCTAAATGTTGTTATTATTATTATTATTATTATTATTATTATTATTATTATTATTATTATTATTATTATTATTATTATTGCTAAATGCCTAAATATGTCTAAATGTTTATTTATTTATAAACATTATTATGTGTTTTATATATATATTTTTATACCGGGTATTTATTGTTGTTGCTCGATTTTGTATTTTAGACATAGCATTATATTATTTGCGAAGAATATAATGTTAAATTGTTTCGTTCGATTTAACTTAATTAAGTCGTTCGGAAATTCAGTTTATTATGTTAAACCGGATTAAACTCAAATTCTATTTTTCTCGCGAACCGTTTCGAGCCTGAGAGCCCCGACTAGACCCGTTTCTCTCTCTTGGATAGATTGTTGACCAAGATTGGTTAGTCAAACCCTAAGTTAAGCCCTAAGAGGAGAGATGAAACCTTCTCATCGTCTAATTAGTTCTGCAGCTTTCCTCC
>CACSLK010019758.1:4604070-4614170 GCA_902706635.1 Striga hermonthica
ATATTTTTACAGGTTGGTCATATTTGACAGTATAATAATAATAATAATAATAATAATAATAATAATAATAATAATAATAATAATAATAATAATAATAATGATAAATGCAGTGATTTTGTGGTGTGTTCATATGTATCATCATCATCATCATCATTATCTGTGTTCCCGTTCCCTTTCTTTGTTTTTGTGCCTTTGAATATCATATGAATGTAATGTATAAGAGGTTATGATTTATCCCTGTAGACTCAATTTTTTTAATGTGTTTTGATCATTTGGGACACAATAGCAGTTCAAGATATTCTTTAAATGAGTTGTCATTTTGTATCAAAAATTGCTTCTTCTTATGTGCACTGCAAATATGAATTATTAAAAATAACTATCCTTAATGGTCCAACTCAAATAGTACACATTTAATAAAATTAATTAGTTTAAGGATTTAGTTTCATTATTATTTGTAGGTTTGCTCCCGTTAAGGATTACTTTAAAATTAATTATTTAAATAATATCCATGTTGCAAGCCCCCAATAGCTATCCATTGCATATTTTAAATAAATAAATTAAATATATTAAATTCCTTGTTTATTCTTGATGATTTCATTTTTTTCTTTTCAAAAGTAGAACAAAAAATAATATAGTATTTTAATTAAACCTAATGACTTGGATCATATTTTCTTTTAGGTGTAACTTTTTTGAGCTTATGTTAGAAGATGCTTCGAAAATTGGATTTCATGGCTTTAAAAATGCAGTGCATAACAGAGAAGGGAATATGGTTTTTGTCAAAACTTTTGGAGTGGAATATCTACAACCCAACATGATAAATTTTAAAAGAAAAAAGATTACCCAAAAGAAAAATATATAGTGAATAGAAAAATTATATTTACTGATGGAACAGTTTTACTTTCACCATCAATTTTGCTTCAAGTCATAGATAGATATTAATATCAGTGAATTTTGAAAGATGACAAAAGTAGTGGCTTATTCAAGACAATCCATTTTGGATGATTTCATCTGCTTTTGAATTCTTTGTTCCATTCACCATATTATTCTTGAAATGGGATATTAATGGATGTTTGTTTAATTAGCTAGGTATAACTTTTTGTAAATATAAATTCATTTATATATCTTTATTGGGTGCAGTGGCTACAATGCCCCCTTTGTGTCATTTTTTTTTTTCAAAATAAAAATAGATTGAATTATATATATATATATATATATATATATATATATATATATATATATATATATGTATATATATATATGTATATTATAAAATAATGTAGCACTAAAAAAGGGTGCTTTTTGCCCTGCCATATGGCAATATATCATGGGAGTGTGTTGTAAAAACTTTGAGTTGAAGTGACTTTTTTTTCTTCATTTTTTAAATATATGAAAAATAAAAATCCCCAGTTCAATAAATAACAATTGAGATAAATAATGCAAGTAGTAGTTGTCTTGCACAGATGTGTGGTGGTGAGGATAATTAAGTAAATCAAAGTTGAGGGGGACTAGGGACTATGCATGATAAATTTTCATTGTTTGTTCTTTAATTTGTGAGTATTTTTTAACCATTTTTTTCTTATTGTTTTTTTATATTATGAAACTAGATATACTTATTTTGTTTGTTGTTGTCGTTGTTGTTAGTGTTTTTGTTGTTGTTGTTTTTGTTTTTCACAGGTATTTGCACAAAAATTTGAAAGAATCTGGCAGAGAAAATAAATATGGATTGATGTGTCCGCTCTCACTCCAAAGCAAAGGTAACAGTAGAGAACATGCAACGAACTACATTCAAGAAAGACTGATAAAGGGAAATTTTGAATGCTTTCTTGCACCATATCTGAGCCAGTAAGTAACTTCACTTTCATGTCATTTCTTGTTGTCCCATACAAATAAGTATAAACTATCAGCACAACTATGTTTTCTTCTTTTTGAAATGTTAGGGATCATTGGCAGTTGATTGTACTTTGCCCTAAACAGAATATGGTGGTTTGCTTCTGTTCTTTGTCAAAAAAAGCTTAAGAGTGATATAGTCCAGAAAATCACGACGTATGTTTTATTTTAGATGATTTTGATCTATTGGTTAGAATTTATTTTGAAACTAAACTCTCTATTTTACATTTATTATGTTAGGGCGTTTTCCACATATCAGGTAATGAAGGGAAATCATCCCTACAAACAGAAACCCGAATTGGTCTATCCAAAGGTAAATTTAATTTTTAAACAATGTTATTTTATAACTTGCAATTTCATTTTGTTACTAGAAATTTAATCATTACATTTATCTTATTTTTCGTAAGTTATTAATTTTATACGATTCTTTTTATATTTTACAAGTGTAGCCAACAATCGGGAGGTGTTGAATGCGGGTATTTCGTCATGAGATATATGTTGGAAATCATCACACTAGACGTTACTAACAACTTTGATAAGGTAATTGTGAACAAAAATAATTTGTAAATATCAAGCACTATTATATTTTCAAGTAAATAGTTTGTTCTAGGGTGGAGGGATCAAGGGATTGGGCACACAAGTCATAGACGAAGAAGATTGATCTGTTCCTTTTCTTTTTTGAACACTTGTTAAACTCAGTTTTGCTGTAATTCATGATTTATCTTTTTTGTTTAGAGAGGTATTGTTATGTGGCTGAGATTGCAGATCTACATGTTTTGAGACTTTTTTGTGTCAACTTGAGGTCTTATTGTCTAATCTGAAGAGTATGATACATTTGTTTCCAATTTTCTTTTCCACAGTCGTATAAGCTCCTTTCTGTAAAAAGAAACTAAAAGTAAATAATTTGTTCTATCTTTTCGTCTTGATAATATGTTATAATTATATTTTTAAATTGCAGGTGTTTAATTTGGACGAACCCTTCTCGAGTGATGATATTGATGATGTAATGAGACGTTGGACTCAGCATTTTCTCGATATAACTTCATTAGTGAAGTAGGATAAGATTAGATTTTTGTTAGACAAGCTTCGTAGTTTGTTGAACATGTGGTGTGAAACTATTTGTCACTTAGTATTGTTGATATGGTAGTTTTGTTTGTTTGTTAATATGGTAGTTTTGTTTTTTACAAAAATAGAATGTTGCACCCTTTTTTATAACAGGTGTTATCTACGATATAAAAAATTGTGCATTTTAAAGTGGGTTCAAAATTGTAATGGGTCATTATTTAACCGTTATCAATTCATTGTTTTTATAATGGGTATTTAGTAAACCGTTATAAATTATAGTGTAAACAAAAGAAGTTTATAACGAGTAAACGAAAGTACGTTATAAATATTGTATATTTTATAACGGGTAAAAGAAAGTACGTTATAAATATTGTATATTTTATAACGGATGAATGAGGAACTGATATAAAATAGTGTAGTCTATAACAGGTAAACTAAATATTTATAACGGGTCTATGTTACCCGTTATAGATGGCAGCCAATTTATAACGGTTCAACAACCGTCATAGAAAGTTCATACTTTCTATAACGCCTGAAACTATAACGAACTCAAAACCGTTATAAAAAGCATTTTTTACCCGTTATAAAAACAGTTTTTTCTACTAGTGTAGTTCTAAACTTTCAAGGTTTTCGATCGTTCGTCCAAACCGCTTTCCGATAGCTCGTAGGTTCCCGAAGTCAGGTAAAAATCTTTCGAACCTCTTCGGTTACTTCTGCATATTTGTGCTATTTGCTGAATATATCATGTTTGTTTAATTTATTATTCGTGGAGTTTATCGGCTCATATGATTGTTTTGTTCATCGGATTGTGACTCGTAAATTACGTGGATTGGATGGAACTCTCGTTTATAAGTCGAACCCTTTATTTGCTGTGATAAATTCTTTTAGTTTTGGAGTCCCGTTTATTGTTTCGGAATCTCTTTATACCGTTCGTTTGGTTTCGAACCTATAATTGTCGTTTTGTTTTTCGAACCAAAACCCGATTTTTATAAACGGTTCAAAATCATAAAATGTGTTATTTTAGTTAATTTATTTACTTCTCGAAACCCAGTTGCCGTTGGATAAATTGTCGTTGAGATAGGTCGAGTCTTTGTCCAGTTGATCATATTTTTATTTCACAGCCTCTGTATTTTGTTTCAGTTTCTGTTCATGTACCCAGATTTTTAACTTTTAATTTTAGAATAAACCTTTCAATTATTCTCGCAAGTCGCCATGTAGTGTAGTGGTGGCGATGCCCATTTTTGTGTCTGTGGTCGCTAGTTCGAACCCCAACTCTTGTGTCCTTACCATTTTTTTTATTGAAACCAACCTGATTCTAGCCCGCGCGCGGCCCGATAGCTGGCGGCATCCTCAGCCCGCGTCCCGGCCCAAAAACCCAAATCCCAGCCCGCCTGTTTCAGCTGGAACCAGGCCCTAGTGCGCGGCCCAATGGCACTTGTAGGCCCACTTCACTTAGCTTTTCCCAGCACGGCCCAAGTGCGACATTTTTGCTATTTTGAGTTCCGGAAACCCGTTTTTTATACCAATTTCAATTTTAAAAATTGTTTTCAAATGCGAAAAATTTTGGAAAAATTATTTTAAGTCCCAAAACTTTAATTTTAATTCTCTGAGTCCCATTTTTCTAAAATTAAAGAGTTCCAAGTCCACGAAAAATCCTATAAAAACCCTTAAATCTTATTTTTTATTAAGTATGGGTTTTATGTTAAATTCGAGTGGTGAGATAGATTATTAATATATTATCTCGCTTAAATGTAGGTGTTTGAGGAGTCGAGCCCTCAACCTACGAACTTGCTTTTGTGTGATATTCTACCTCGATTTCCAGGTGGGTTTTAATCTCAAATTTGCTATGTTATAATTGAGGTAAGTTTTTATACTAAGTGTCTATGAATGTATGTGTGAGTCATGAGACGGTGCCTAGTGGTGGGCGATCTCCAACCTTGTGATAAGTAGACTCATTTTAGCCTAGTCGATGGGCCGTGACCGTTGATGTTGAACCTCGGCACGACTGTACTCCCGCTGACAAGTTTGGGCTTACCCCTGGCGGCTTTTGATAGGTGTGCACATGAGTATAGTGATGAGTAGGAGAGTGGTGTGTTATGTCTTTTGAGCATGTACATGCATATGACTCTAGTATAAAATTCCTACCAATATATTATGCATAATGGTGAGCACCTCGTTTATATTTGTGCTCATCCCCACCTGCTCTACATGGATGCAGGTTAAGCACGTGTTGGGCATGACGAGACTGAAGAGGAGTGGGTGGTCAAACATTATTAATGCTTTTTATTGCTTCCGCATGCTTTTATATTTATGATTATCGGACATTCTTATTGTTCCCTATCGCTTTTTGGATTGGTTGAAGTGTTTGAACCATGTGGATTATTATTATCAGTTTGGATTATGTTGACAATCCTATTGCTAGATATGTTGAAATCTAGTCATGGAACTTGAATTATGCTGAATATTCTCGTTTCTTTTATGCTGATTATGTGTTTAACTTTGAAAAGTTCTCGAGTAGTGCCAAATGTTTTATAAATCGATAAATGGTTTCGAAATTTTAAAACAAGATTTTTGGATAAGTCCGGAATTATCTTTAAAAATCTTTGGGGCATTACAGATCATTTTTTGGACCCCACTTGAGATGTGTCTCCGAGGAAGAAGGAAACTATGTTCTAAGAGAAATTCATGAAGGATGTTGTGGGGCGCATTCAGGAGCTCAAGCCTTAGCGGGAAAGGCCTTGCGAGCAGGCTACTATTGGCCAAAAGTGCGAGCAACGGCCGAAAAGCTAGTACGAGAACGCGAGAAATGCCAGCGACACGGGTAAATCACACATATGCCGACAGAAAACATGACGACAGTCAGTTCGTCGATCCCCTTTGCTCAGTGGGGAATCGACTTGGTTGGCCCCTTACCGATGGGAACAAGGCAAAGAAAATTTCTGGTGGTTGCGGTCGACTATTTCAGCAAGTGGGTCGAGGCAGAGCCCTTGGCAAAAATCACTGAGGACAAGATGGTACAATTCCTGTTCAATAACATCTACTGTCGATTTGGAATCCTGAAGATACTAATCTTAGACAATGGAACCCAGTTCCAGGGGAAACGGATCCAAGAGTGGTGCCTCGACATGGGAATTAAGCAAAGATTTGCCTCAGTCGCGCATCCGCAGGCAAACGGCCAAGTCGAGGTCACAAACAGAACCATTCTCTAAGGGTTAAAGAAAAGACTGGAGAAGGCGTCGGGAGACTGGATTGATGAATTGACAACCGTTCTATGGGCTTATAGGATGACTCCAAGAAGCTTGACAGACCAATCACCATTCAACATGGTATATGGGATGGATGCACTCTTACCAGTGGAAATTGCACTAAGTTCTCACAGGTCGACATATTTCGAAGAAAAGAAAAATGAAAAATGATGGAGAAAGCCCTCGACCTGATCGAAGAAGGAAAAGAAGAAGCATGGGTACGATCAGTCGAATACAAGCAAAAGATGCGAGCGACATTCGACAAAAGGGTGCGAACTCGACGCTTCCAAGTTGGGGATCTCGTCCTCAAACTAGCAGACGCACTCAAACATGTAGGGAAACTCGAAGCAAACTGGGAAGGCCCTACACCATCACAAAGGTACTCGAGAGAAGAGCATACGAACTCGAGGATGGAGAAGGACAATAGTTGCCACGATCCTGGAATGTGGTTCATCTTAAGCGATTTCATGCTTGAATTTTTTAATGCTATCTTTTTGTACTGAACAATTCCTGATTCGACTTCAGTAATGAAATGAAATGTTTTGAATCCAAATTTGTCTTACATACCTTATATCCGCATATCAACTTGCCATGATTATCTGAAAATCAAAATTTTCAAAACGGCTATAAAGCCGAACAACTACGAAGTTGTAATCTCGAGCGGAATCTCGAATAAACTACGAAGCACACAACTACGAATTCGACTTATGTAACAACTACGAAGTTATAATCTCGAGCGAAATCTCAAATAAGCTACGAAGCACACGACTACGAAGTCGACTTAACTAACAACTACAAATTTGTAATCTCGAGCGGAATCTCAAATAAGCTACGGCGCACATGACTACGAAGTCGACTTAACTAACAACTATGAAGTTGTAATCTCGAGCGAAATCTCGAATAAGCTACGAAGCACGACTACGAAGTCAACTTAACTAACAACTATGAAGTTGTAATCTCGAGCGAAATCTCGAATAAGCTACGAAGCACACAACTACGAAGTCCACTTAACTAAGAACTATGAAGTTGTAATCTTGAGCGAAATCTCGAATAAGCTACGAAGCACTACTACAAAGTCGACTTAATTAACAACTACGAAGTTGTAGTCTCGAGCAGAATCTCGAATAAGCTACGAAGCACACGACTATAAAGTCAACTTAACTAACAACTAAGAAGTTGTAATCTCGAGTAGAATCTCGAATAAGCTACAAAGCACAGGACTACGAAGTCAACTTAACTAACAACTATGAAGTTGTAATCTCGAGCAAAATCTCAAATAAGCTACAAAGCTGCTAAAACCATTGCTTGACTTCGGCCAGCTCGCAAGTCGGGTTGGGAGAAGACGGGTTGAAAAACTTAAAGATTACCAGCTATGAAGCTGCTAAAACCATTGCTCGTCATTGAACAGCTCGCAAGCTGGGTTGGGAGATGACGGGATGAAAAAAACTTAAAGATTACTAGCTACGAAAATACTAAAACCATTGCTCGACTTCGGCCAGCTCAAAGTCAGGTTTGGAGAAGATGGGTTGAAAAACTTAAAGATTACCAGCAACAAAGCTACTAAAACCATTGCTCATCTTTGAACAGCTTGCAAGCTGGGTTGGGAGAAGACGGGTTGAAAAACTTAAAGATTATCAGCTACGAAGCTGCTAAAACCATTGCTCGACTTCAGCCAACTCACAAGTTGGGTTGGGAGAAGGAATAATAGGACGGGACAAAAGGAACAGTTAAGATCGACAACAATCAAAAGAAAGCATTGACACGAACATCAAAAGTCGCAACGACTAAGAGAAATTGAAATAGATATTGCACTAATCAAAGTCAAATACATACTGAGTGGTCTCGACCTTTACAAAAGTTCAGAACAGGTCAAGACCAACAAAAAGAAAAGAGCAAAACACAGCAAACAACCAACAAAAACCTATCAAATCATAAGAATAGCCTAAGAGTCGACAGTCGATTTCTCGGTAACATTCTCGTCCCCATCACCAATAGGCTCGGTCTCTGCACTCTCTCCATCAACCAGTGGCTCCATCCCCTGCCGCTCAACCTCCATCTCTTCATCGACCGGCTCCTCCTCCTCATGACAAGCCCATCTTGGCCCGACTAATTCGGTCGGACCGGCCAAGAGGGATGGGGGGACCTCGAGTTGGGAAGAAATCCCGGCCGCATGAATGGCCTTAGCCTCAAGACCAACCCACCAAGCGTAGTCAGGAGGAAGAGATGCATGCCCTCATAGCTGTCAGGGAAGGCGAGGGTCTTCTTCACCTCTTCCCGGTCGAGTTACCTAGAGAAGTCGGGCTTAGGCACAACCTTTTCTCACGCATCAAAAGTAAGATTGAAGTACTGAATAGTCGCGGGGCACAGCTTCTCGAGGAAGGCGGGGGAGTTGCAGAACGCCTCGATGACTCGAGGAAGACCGCCCCCGTCGAGGACTTCAAGAAGGCCTTGTGAGCCTCAAGAAGCCCAGCTTCTCTCTCGATCAAGACCTCGTCATTAGCCTTGACCAAGTCGGCCTCAGCTTCTCGACTTTCCTCGAAGTTGTCTCCTTCTCGGCCCGCAGCTTGGCAATGACAGCGTTGGCGGCCTTGAGCTCCTCCTCCTTGTCCTTGACCTCCTTACACTTAGCAGTGTATTTCTCCCCCAAAGCCTTAAGATTGGAGTGGGGAGAGGGACTACCTCGATCATCGAGAGGAGCATGCACGCGAGAAGCTACGTAAAAAGAATAAGACGACAAGATTAGTAAAAACATAAAAAACATAAGAAACTGATGGTTAACTTGCATAAACAAATCTTATTCTGGGCAGAAGTCGAGAAGCATAATAGGCTTGATGATATGGATTAGAGTCGATGTGAGCCTGGTTAGCCTCCGGGAGAGTCGAGTGGAGGTACTCGATAATCTCGTGAGCTTCAGGATTATCGTAGAGATGGGAGGGTTGCTCGATGGTGACGGGACGCACCTTGATGGGAGAAGGTTTCCCTGTCACCTTCTTAGTCACCTTATTCTTCCTTTCAGGCGTTTGAGCAAGTCGGGCACCAGGACCGAGTCTCGTTGGTCTTGGGCTCTCTTGCGAGAGTGAGAGCCTGATGGTTTGGTGGGTTTGGTGGCTGAGGGAATCACCACCTTTGACTTTTAAGCGGTTGTAGTCTCGACGTCCACGTCCTTAGAAGTCGGGGCCGAACCCCCGACTTTCTTGGTGGCGTTAGGATGCTCGAATTGTCCTCGAGTTTCTTGGAGCTGAATCGATTGAAGACAGAATCTGCAGAGGAAAGAAAATTCATTATATGAAGTAACACGAAACGAGAAGCAAGAATAATCCCAACACATAAGTCAAGACCGCAAATCGAGACGACTTACCAGGATCGTCAATACAAGGAGCATTCTCTTCTTTACACAAGCCTACATGATTGATGAGGGAACTCTCCCTAATCAGTTTATGAGTGCTCCAGGTGAACTTATTTAAGTCGTCCAACATGGCAGCAAATTGCTCTGATCGAGGGTGTTTCCGTTGTTTGATCTTACTCGTGATCCAAGTATTGGTAAAGGGATATTGGCTGTGGGCAGGACAGATGAAGAAATATTTAGACTTCCATTAAGTGACGTTGGAAGAGAAATTGTCGAGGAAAGACACCCCCGTGCGATGACCTAGAGTCTTTGGTAAACCTATACCCGTAGCAATACAGAAAAAAACTCGGGTAAGAAGCTGCCTAACTTTATGGTAGATACAACGATGAAGGCAACCATTATTCGAATGGAGTTTGGGGTGAATTGATTTATTGGTACACCATATAGGTTACATATGGAGTGTTGGTGTTATATACTTAAGCTTTGCTTTAGTGGATATTGCACTTGTTATTCCTTGATGAATGAGAATTATGTTTGGTTAAATAAGTTCCACGTTC
>CACSLK010019758.1:4627484-4642921 GCA_902706635.1 Striga hermonthica
GGGGGGGGACTAGATGATATAGCCATATTGCACTGTATCAGTTCAAGTACTAACTACTCGACCGGATGACGAATCTGCATATCAACATATCCAAGTCGACTCTCTTAAAGTCGAGTCCTCTCACATTATCCAAGGAGGGAACCTCATTCAGCAAGCTAACGACACTAAAATGATTTGCCTAAGTCGACTTCAGAAGTTGACCGCCATCCAGAAGACAAGATCGACGTAATGTAGAGCCTCCAAATATGTGCACGCGTATGTTTTAAGTCGAGTCGATCATACTCGAGGTCGACCATGACGGCGAGGTCCAAAACACTCTAACGACTTGAAACACTTCAGCATATGTCAATAGACTGTCCAAACAAAGGTGAATCTTTATAGGATAAGAAGGAATCTGGATGCTGACTAAGAGGTAAGTGGAATGCGAACCGACCAGGGCATTTTGGACATTTCATGTAAGTCGGTCAGGGCATTTTAGGTATCCCATATAGGTATCTCCTTCTATATAAAGGGGTTGAGGTAACCTGAAACCCTAACTTTATTCTCTCTATTCATTTCCTACTGTTGCTGCTCCACTAAGCAGTGCTCTCTTCGTCTTTGTTATACTGACTTGAGCATCGAAGGCTCTACGCCGGAAACACTTCCGCCGTTGAGTTCTTTCAGGTGTTTTTGGGCGGTCTAGAAGCAATTCAAAGACGGTTCGAACAGATCGAAACTCACAACCACCGGTTCGCTCTAGATCTAGGAGGAGACCCATCAATATTTATCTTTTTTTTTGGTACATTAAAGGTATATGTTTTTAATGTATTGTTTATTTTACTTTTATTCTTTTTAAACAGTTTACTAAAAAATAAATCATACATATACACAACAATACCATATAAAAACATAAGAGTATATATATATATATATATATATATATAGTTTATAGGCATATTATAACAAGTTACTTATATTCAGTAAATGTTTCAATAATCTTCTAATATACCAAAACAACAAAAACAACAAATTGTTCCTTCGCCAATTTTTTTTTTCAGTAAAAAAAATATATAATATACCAAACATAAACTATAAATAAACATTTAAAAAAAACATCGATTCACAAACTAATTTGTACATATGTTGATGGACGGATCCGATCAATGGTTAAAATAACGAATATCGAAAGTACGAGATGGAAAATGAAGAGGGAATACGGGCGATTTTATTAAACAATCACTGGGTCGGCCTCTCGTACGAGGTCGGCACTTGTGATATACTTACAATTCTTACAGGAAACTTATTACAATTTTTAGAGAGAGAAAATATATTACTAGCTTGTTAGTTGTGGATTCAACAACCCCGAAATAAATGAGGAAAGAGGCTATTTATAGTGCCATTTAATGCCAGTATTCTGGCACTATTCCCCGTCTTATCGTACAGTACTTCTGCAGTCCTGGTCGGCACTTTTCCGAAGGATCATTAAATACAATTTGAGGTCCTCTAATCATTACTGGCTAGGCATTTAATGCTCACATGGGCAGCATTAAATGCTGTCAGCTCCTTTTGTCGGGCTAGATCCTCTAGGGTGGTACATTAGGCCGGTCCGTCCCATCAGCAATCATTATCTAGCAAGTGGCAATTTTATATTATTTCTATGTCCGACTCTGGTTCTTGGATCATCCACTTTCAGACCCTCAGGCCGGCACTCAGACAAAAAACCTTTCTAAGGTCTCAAGGATCCATTAGCCAGGTCGGCACTTTGAGGGGTCAGCACCCTAACAGGCTCGAGTAAGTGCCGGTCCCGATAAATATGCAGAACATCGCATCTACCGACTTCCATCTTTATCCAGCTCGGCACCTGCCTCAGCTCTTCGCCCGGTCCTAACCCTGGGAGCAGCTTTTCCCTATTCTGACGACCGAACTGATTATTTCCAGTTGGGCCGATCTAGATATCAACATACAGGCCCCTGAGCTCGGGTGTGAGGTTTGTGGCGTCCCATCCGAGGTCGTCATTGGAGAGAGTCTGGATCTGACCGATTTATTTTGCCCGGTTTCCTTGTGAGGTCGGCACTTTACCCATTCTTGGTGGATTTTTAGATTTCAGGCGGGCATTAATGACGTCAGCTGAACGACGTGCACATAATGCGATATGACAGTTGTTTTCTAGTCGGTTACGGAGAGGCACGCTATCATTAAGATGTTGACACATCGCGTACCCGTGGCGGGTCCCCAGCCTTCCGTTTTAAAAAGGTGTCCCTTGGCCTCGTAAGGTTACATATTTTTGAATTTTCAAATTTCAACTGTTGTCGCACGTGTCGTCTGCGGATTGGGCCTCGCCATCTATAAAATTGAACCTTGGGCCAGTTTCCCATTTTCTTCTCTTTCACTTTGCAATTTTGATTTTTCGATCTTCAGAGCGAGAAATTTTCAGGCGATCTTCCCGCAGATTTTTGCTTCACAGTAATATTACTTCTTTTCAATTCGGTTTGTATTTCCTTTTCTTGCTTTTCGGCCATGTATTCATCTCCCAAATCTGGGGCCAGTGCTGGTTCGCCCGGCGGCAATGCCGGATACTATGGCGGTGTGTCGATTCCCTCGACGAGGAAACTCGTAGGTTATTCTCCAACGTCGGCGACAAACGCGCTCTTGGAGGCGGTCCCGCTCTCTGCAGTCCGCCTGGATCCCTCCGCGACCGAAGCGACTTTCGATTGTGACAGCGGCATCGGGCTGAGAGCCTCCTCCTCCTCGATGCGCGAAGGTGATGGGTTGGACTTAAACCAGACTGTTGGAGGTGGAAGAGAAGAAGACGTGAACCTGGATTTCCTTAAATCCTATTCGGATATCGACCAGGATTTGGTCGACAAAACCCTTCAAGGTGATACGGAGGGGCGTGAGAGGATGCCGATGGGTCGCGGCGATGAGGCCACTGATGCTGAGATCGAGGTGGCGACCTCGGTTCCCCCTGGCTTTTGATGTCGCCCTCCCCGGTCTAGGTGGCCCCTAGCGATTCTATGACTTAGTTCATGCTCTCAGTGATAGACGACGCTGATTTGGCCCAACTACGGAGTAAGTTCAACATCGTCCCGGGGGTTCTTTTGTTTGCCCTGTTGGGACATATGAAGATCTCGATATGCACAAATCACGGAAAAACATTCAACATAAACCTATGCGCAGCGGATCTAAAGATTTGATGAAGAAAACTTACTGCTTAAAATTTATGTAGATCTAGCTGGCCCGAACAGTTGACCGCAAATCAAATCTTCTTGGAATTGAACAAACTTGACCAATCCAGAAAGCTGGCGTCACGGCGAAGTCAACAACGTTGACCGATCGGAAATCGGACGTTTCACGCGCTCTCACGTGCGCGAGTAAGCTCCGGCAGCTGCTCCCTTCTGGCGGCGCGTGGCGGCGCGTGCGGCGACGGCTGGCGGCGATCTCGACGGCGATCTCTTCGTCTCGTCGTCCTGGTCGTCGTGGTATGGTCACTTGCTAGTTTTGGTCTCCGGTTTGGATGTATGATAGATCTGATTGGAATCCTGTATATACCTTAAGATCTTCTACTGTATTCTCAAACAGCTATCTAGATCTTGTATCAGTGGAGCACAAGAAATAGAACTACTCCTTGGAAGAGAGAGAGAGAGGGGGCAGACAAATTCCTTATTGTATGGGATTGTTCTCTTCTTCCATGAGCCTAATGTTGTATATATAGAACTACAGTAGGGACCCTAAGGAGAATAGGATAAGGGCTTCTAATATATTAATACTGTGGAGCAACCCCACAATTAATATATTAATAATATTAAAGTTCACCACAATAATATTATTGCACTCCCCTCACCTATCCCAGATTATATTTAAGACTCCTTGTTATAATTATCCGACTTACCTCCCCATTTTTAAGATATAATGTCCATTAATTAATTCGATCACTAATAATCAAGAATTAATTAATATATTATATTACCGAAGCTAGCGCTTGCTCATAGCATTATGCCGGAATAAATCCACCTGCAGGGTTTAGCATAATATTCCTTCATGAACTCACTTCGGGAACATCATCATACTAACGCACATGGTGACCGTAAATATCCTAATAGCACATCGAACATATAGTGCCATTACCCAATTCATTAAGTATGTCGACCCGGCTTGGATCTCACCCAAAGAATCAAAGCAACAACAATTATGTGCACATGCCTATTTAATATCTTACGGGTTAAGAGCACGCAATAATTAACTGAGGCCTAGTTCGTTTACGACGATCAGTATAAAATGAACATCCCTCTCTGGGATCCTGTTCAATACATAAATGTACTAGTGCAACTAATCGATCAAGACAAACCGTACGGTTGACACTACAACCGTTCCGATGGGTTGTTCAATTCCATCTAGGTTGTGAACCAATGATTCTTGTTTCGCAAGTAACTGATATAGTGATCTTCGGTACGCCCGATGACGACCCACTTATCTACATGCAAAACAACAGAACGTGGAACTTATTTAACCAAACATAATTCTCATTCATCAAGAAATAACAAGTGTAATATCCACTAAAGTAAAGCTTAAGTATATAACACCAACATGCCCCGTACACCGGAGAACGTATCCATTGTCCGTAGCTGGGTTGCATAGGAGTTTACCGAGAGAGCATCCGTCTCGGACTTCGGTTTCCCTTGGCTGGTTCTTTAAGCGACATCCTTTACGAATTTGAGGCCGGTATCAGCCAACTGCAGCCAACGGTGTTTGCTCGGCTCCTCGCTTTGATTGTTATGTTCCGCCGCGAGAGGGTGTTCCGACCCTACCGAAGCCAACGTGAAGGCTTTGTTTGGTCTTAAGAGATTTGGTGATACCGACAACTATTACTGCTCGGTTCACCTGAGGATCGATAAGACCTTAGTCGACAATCTCTCGGAGACCCTTTACACTGCTTTCTTCATTTAGTGATATTATCCCTTTTTGTGGTAACATGTCGGTGTCTAAAGTTTTCAGTCCACAACCCAGTCCCTACTCTTAGTGAAGGTTTGGCAGCTCGAATCACCACCTTACTCCAATGTTCGCATTCGGATCAACACTACCGTCCTCTTACACAAGAAGACAGTCTGCTCGAACACAACTTGAGCCCAATGATCCCGAAAAAGTCTTTTACTCCTCGTATTAAATTTTCTTCATGTTCGGTGCTTTGCAAGCTCGATACCTTTCTTTTGCTTGACGTCTGACTCTGCACTCTCATGCGGGATTTTTGCAGTTTACTACCCGTTGCTTTGTCAGTGCGGGTTCAGGACTGTCAAAGAGGCTAACCAACACCGACGCGACTCCCAGACCCTTTGAAGGCCCGACCGAGCGAGATATTTGCTCAGATGAGAATTGCCATGGAGAGGGCCCGGAGAGCCCAAGCGTCTGGCCCGGCACCGGCAGGTGGCCGAGGGGGCCAGCGGTCGTGGTGCCGGTCAATCCAGGGTGACCGGCGAACCCCGGGTGACCATGAGTTGGGCTTGCGAAAAGGAGTCGGCCTCACCCGACAGGAATGTGGCAGATGCCGAAGAGGTTCTCGCCCGTGGTCCCGCGAAGAAAAAGAAGGTTGACGAGGGGGTCCCTCTCCTGTGTCGGATTAGATCGTCCCCGAGGGTCGGGTCGGCCCTTCAATTTACTTGCCGGTCAAACCCGACATAAAGGAGCATTTTTTGAAGGATCTTTCCGACTTTCCTGATGCCAAGTTTATTGATGCCATGGCTGTCCAGGACGCCGGATATCCCAAATGAGCACAACCTTCCCGAGGCTGCTATGCAAGTTGCTCATCTTCCCATGATCTCCTGGACTCCGTCTGCCGAGGCGGCGGTCAAGAGATTGACCACCACCCAGGTCATCCAGCACTCTGCCACCGCGATCACCCGGGGCTGGTCGAGCTCGTCCACGCGGCCGCCCAGACGCGGGAGGCCGATGCCGAGAAGCGCAAGGTGGACGCCGAGCTCGTCCTCAGCAAGGCCCGAGCCCAGTCTCTAAAAGACCAGGTTCAGCAGTTCAAGCCGCTTGTGCAAGAGGTCATCATTCTTCGCGGGGAGGCTCTGAAGGCCAAGGAGCTGTAGGCCGAGCTGGCTGCGGAAGTGGCTCGAGTTGAGCAGGAAGGAGAAGAAAGATTGAGCTGATGAGAAAGAGGCCCTGGAGCAGTGGCACACCATCGCAGCCGAGTTACCTCGAGGTCCAGTGTCTTTGAGAAGAAGATGATAGCCGACATGGACTCTGGGGTAGGCTACAACCTCTTTTGGCTCTTTCAGCGCCTCGACAACGGTCTGCTCTCTTTGGAGGATTTTAGGGCTATCCTGAACGCCAAGATAGCCAAGCACGACTTAGAGGCCCAGTTCGAGGGCATGATTTGCGAGGTGGACGTGGAGGAGGCGGCGTTGGCTCGCCACCACGAGGGTCAGGCTGACGAGCTTATAGTCGGCCTGCGAGACTTCAAGCCTGAATCCGGGGGATCGACGCCTATCCAAAGGGGAGCGGCTGAAAAGCTACGAGCCTTTCCCTGTGATCGTTGATTTGTTGGACGAAGGTGACGTCCTTGTCTGGGATGTAAAGGGGGGAAATGACAATGAGGCCGGTCCCTCGAGTGTGGACAAAGAGGAGGCGACGAGGGTAGTGCTTTTGCTGTGGACCCACCGGCTGCCTACGCGGAGGCCCCCAAGGTGATTGTTCGGGGATTATGTGAAAGCAGGGTTAGGTTTTCCCTCTTTCTTTGTATGCTCTGCGTGCAACCTAATGAATTTGGGGAAAAATTGGGACCAATAAGCCTTATAGATGAAAAACAATAAGGGCCCAATAAGTAAATAAATATGGCCTTATAAAGTTATTATAGAGTTATAATTGGGCCTTGAATGATTTTGTGATAGTTAGAATA
Organism: Striga hermonthica; assembly: GCA_902706635.1. Classification (NCBI taxonomy): domain Eukaryota; kingdom Viridiplantae; phylum Streptophyta; class Magnoliopsida; order Lamiales; family Orobanchaceae; genus Striga; species Striga hermonthica. The sequence goes on from CACSLK010019758.1 coordinate 4,634,359, forward strand.
AGATAGTATTAGGCCCTGAGTAATTTTGTGATAGATAGAATAAGGTCAGAGCACGCAATCCAAAAGTCTCGAAGTCGAGGAACTCGTCAGGAACCTGAGGGACCTGAGCAAAAGAAGAATCGACCTCTGCAGCCGATAATATTCCAGGCCTACACTCGACACCGGCCCGAGGTATTTCAACTCTCAATTTTGATTCAAATACATATATATATGTATATATATATATATATATATATATATATGTTTGTGTGTGTATACATACACATAAATAATAATAATAGTAATAATATAATAATAATAAATAAATATAGATATACGTACGTATATATATGCGTGAATAAAAATGTGGACCGAATCTCATTCGTGATAGTCGAGCCGAGACGGGAAGGATTGTGGGAAGTTGTCTGCTGCAAGCTGTTGCTATGTGATGATTAAGAACTATAACAAACGTATGAACTTGCAAAACAAAGCGAGTAATGAACAGAAATGACGTCGGTTTTAACGTAGGCGACGCCGGTATTCATTGATCATTGATCGAGGTATTGTTTTGGATTTATTACAAAAGTCATAAATGTTCCAACCCCTTTTTTGAGGACTTGTCTCACTACTTTTAGTACAGTGGCCTACGGTACGAGGTTGGTGTGATCGCATTTAATGCGCAGGTGAAGTCAAAGACGGCAATTTGCCACTTGTATTCGTTGTTTGCCACCTAGACAACAATCATGATGACGGGATGAGTTGGCACCGCTTCCTGATGTCGGCGTTCGTTTTCCATGGACATCGGTTATGTAATAGCCCGCTATGTTATAAATGTACATTACGCATTTAGTTCCGAAATATTTATTTTATCGATCATTATCGTTCGGGACTAATAATTCAAGTCGAGAACGTTCAAATTAATTTTCGAAGTCAAGTTTCGACCGAAATTATTTAAGTTCGGTTAAGACTAATACTTGGAATCAATTTCTAAGTATTAGAATTCTCATTCTATGTAATTAATCCATGTTCAATCACGTTAAGCTCGCGTCAATTATTCTTAATCACACGACCTATGCACGTTACTTAAGCCTAGCATTAGGCGCGCATTAAGCCAAGCTAAGCATGTCATTAGGCTTTAAGCTATGCTTTGTTTAATGCCGTGAGTTGATGGAGCAAATTCACGTGAGGTCGTCATGTCACTTAGCCTATGTGGAAGCTTGAGGTTCCTTTAGGAGATGACTATGCAAGAAGTTGTACACCTAAGGCCTCACACGCTCGGCAAGTGTCGAGACCTCATTGGCCATGAAATTTCTTCTCCATTTTCACCTATTTTTACCTCCATCCATCCGTCTATTTATACCAAGTGTTTGGTAAAAAATTGTACCTCACGCTTAGAGCAAGTATTAAGCAAATTAAGAAAGCTTATCCTATATTAAGCTTAGTTCCGCACGCACGCACGCACGCAAGGAGCCGCACGAACAAGTGAAGACCGAGCAATCACGAGAGTTTTGAGCAATTGATCAAGCAACTGAGGAGGTAATCTCTTCTTGATATTATTCTGATATTAGTATAGTCATGCTAAGTCCAAATCATGTGGTCAACTTCTTGAATCGGCCATAATTGCTCTCGGCCGTATCAATTATGCCATGTCGAGCCATGTCCGATTTTATTCGACAACTCCCGAGCGATTTAGGTTTTATTAGTCATTATTGGATATATTATGTTCAGTCATGTAGTAGTTTTCGGGAGAAGTTGTCGTTTGGGCGAAGGATTTGCCAAAGCCGTAGGCTACGCACATAGCGCACGCCACGGCCATTCACGTCCCATCAAGTTAAACTCATGGTTATCCGGTTGAATTATGTGTATTTATTTATGATATGTTAAGTTATGGTGATTTATGATATAATGGTCGGAGAAAGTCGCCGGACGGCCGACAACGGCCGGTCGTGGTCGCGCTGCCCGCACATAGCGGCTACAGCGTACCGGCAGTCAGTCCAGGCCGTGCGGGTGGTGCGCGTATGCCAGTTGGCAATCGCGCATAGATCCTGCCCGCAGCAAGCCGTCAGTTGGCAGTGCTTAGCGCACGCCAGCATGCTCAGCGCACGTCAGTGCGCTCATCAGCACGTCAGTCGGCCTCGGTCAGTGCCAATAGCACGCCCGAGCGCCATGTGTCGTCAGGGTCGCTCGGCAGCGCCCGATGGGCACCCGTCACGCCAGCCACCCACTCAGTGTTCATGCTAGTCGCCTGTTGCGGTGCTCGGTAGCGCCAAGCAGCGCCAGTTGCGCAAGTGCCGGCACCCATAGCGCCCGGCAGCGCCAGTCATCATGTCATGCGTCCGATTGATCGTCGGTTGTGCCCAGCAAGCGCCCGATGGCCCTATCCAGTGTGCGCGTTGCACCAGTCGCACGCCAACGCACATGATCATGTCCAGCTGGCCCAGGCTATCACCTGTCGTGCCCAGCGAGAGTCATGCCATGCCAGTCGTGCCCAGTGGCACGCCAGCGTGCGCGGACGCCCAGACCCATGCCAGTCTGTGCACAGTCCATGCAAGTGCCTGCGCCTGAGACCTTAGCAGGCCAGTTGGCCGAGCCAGCGGCCGACCGCTCGGCCACAGCAGGCCGACGGTCTGGCCAAACCGCAGACCGACTGGTTCAGACCGGTTTAATTCGCGGATTAATGTTTAATTTTCTGGTTCATGTTAATGTCAAATTTTAAGTTAAATTCTGGGTCCGGTCCAGTTTTATAAATTCATGTCAGTCCAGTTCCGATTTTATCCGGTTCCGATTATACTGGTTAAGTTCAAATATCATGTCAAGTTCAAGTTGAGCATTTTAACGTATTAAACAGCTATTTTAATCAGTCTGAGCATAGTACTTAGTATTTATTTTAATCATGTCAAGTTCAAGTTGGGTGCTAGTGGCCTAGTCTGCCCACTAGAGTGTGCACATGGTGTCCGACATTTTCATGCTGGCAGATGAGTAACAGTTATGAGGCAACGGTCATGTTATAGCATTGGCTTACCGGTATCATGTTATGTTATGTTATGTATATACCAGGATCATGATATTGCAATGTTTTCATTGTTTACTTTAGTATGAGTTCCTACGGAGCACAGTGGACTTTAGTGCTCATGCCCCATGTTTATCTATGTTTTTCAGGTCACAGAGTCAGACCAGAGGAGTGAGCTGACGGGCGGTTCAGGATTTTCTGTACATGTTTGAATTTGGCATAGCAGTGCTGTTACTTTCTCCCGTAGTGGAGTTAAATGTTTTGCCACGCTACGTTTTCCGCTGAATTTTACTGTTTATCAAACTTAGCCCTTTGATCTGATTACTAGTGGATTGTTTTTATTATGATAAACGGTTTTCTTTAAAACTATCAACAGATTTCAAAGCACAGTAACGGTTATGGTAGCACTCCGAAACATGATTTCGCAAACTAATCAGTAATTTTAATAAAAGGTTTTGCGAAAATTTAACTCTGATATTTAGGACATAGCAGGGTGTTACAGTTGGTATCAGAGCACGTTTTTGTGTCTCTGAAAACTTTTACGAGTCAGAAATTTTTATAAATCCTGAACACGTCACGCTCACGCCTCGCCGACTACGGGTAAGTGTTTATTCATGTTTAAAATTATAAACAAATGACTATGTCTATGCTCAGTAAATTCCATAGTTATGACCTAGTTAGGATGCTTGAGTTATGTTCAGGACTCATAGTTCAGTATATCCATGGTTAATGTCAATATTTCCAGGCCATGTTAAGCAACTCGTCAAGAGATTTGTGCGCCACGTAGAGAGCCAGATCATCCAGCGGCCCCCCAGGCCACTATAGTTGCTCAGTTTCGTGACTATCATCCCAAGAAATTCTCCAGCCAGGAAGATCCTCGAGTCGTTGACGAATGGGTCCAAGGCCTTGAAATGATTTTCGAGGTCATGGACTGTCTCGAGCTTTATCGCGTTCTATGCACACAGATCCAATTGACGGGTGACGCACGTCTCTGGTGGAACGCCTACTGGGGAATGCATCCAGGTGAAAAGGAAGGTTGTACGTGGGACAGGTTCAAGGAGTTAATTCGCGAGAAATATTACCCCGCGTATTATCGAGATGAAATGGAGCGTCAGTTTTTGGCACTCAAACAAGGTACTCGTACAGTGGACGAGTACGAGCGAGAGTTCACTCGACTTGGAGCCTTTGTTCCCGACCTGGTGAGCACAGAGGCAAAGAGATCGAGACGTTTCACAGACGGGCTTTTGCCAGCAGTCCGTCATAACATTGTAGGTCACGACGTCCAGACTTATGCCCGTACTATCACCATAGCCCAAGAAGTTGACGCCAGCATCTGGAGGGAAGCCAACCATGATCGTCTTCAGCCATCTGCCCCTGCCCAATCATCCTTAGCCCCACCAGTTCCACCAGCTGCCGCCCAACAACCGAAGGACAAGAAGAGGAAAAGGAAAGGCTTTCAAAATGACAGGAGGAACCGTCAGAGACAACAAGGTGCTTCCAGACCACAGCAGATTCCACCATGCACTACTTGCGGACGACCCCATCGTGAAGAGTGTCATTTCGGCCAGGACATTTGCTATTATTGCCATTAGTCTGGACATTTCGTCAAAAACTGCCCAGAGTGATCGCAGCCACAGCAGCCACAGCAGCTGCAGCCCAGACAACAGGCCCCAAGGCCACCCCAGCAGCAGCAGAGGGGCAGACAGCAGACTCGTGTTTATACTTTTGATCAGGTCGAGGCGGAGCAGCACTCATGTACTATGTCTGGGATGATTATGCTTAACGATGTTCCTGTCTTCGCTTTATTTGATACTGGAGCAACTCACTCTTTTATATCACGACGATGTCTTGATGCCATTGGAATACATTCTATTACCGCTGTCGATCCTCTCGAGGTGAGTTTAGCCTCGGGACGAAAGATAGTTCCAATGCCAAAGCTACTGATCTCAGCCTTTCTATCGGTGGTCGTATCTTGTCTACCGACGCTTATGTTCTCGAGATGAGGGATTTTGACCTTATTCTCGGTATGGATTGGCTAACATATTTTCATGCAGATATTCGATGCCATGACCGAGAGATTACTCTTTATCTTCCGGGAGATGATCATATTACTTTATTTGGCACCAAGACTCGTTCTTTACCTCATGTTATTTCCATGGCGAAAGCCAAGAAGATGTTACGACGAGGTGATTGTCAGGGTTATCTTGTGAGCCTCGTTAAGGATAGACCGAAAGCACGGACACCTCACGACGTTCCTATTGTTCGTGAGTTTGTGGATGTGTTTCCGGACCAACTTTCAGGAGGACCACCTAACCGGCAGGTAGAGTTCTCTATTGATATCATTCCAGGAGTCGGCTCAGTTTCCAAAGCCCCTTATCGAATGGCGCAGAAAGAACTGAAAGAGCTCAAGACTCAAATCCAAGAGTTATTGAAACACGGTTTCATCCGACCGAGTGTTTCACCATAGGGAGCACCCGTTCTTTTCGTCAAAAAGAAGGACGTTTCTATGCGCATGTGTATCGATTACCGGGATCTTAACCTGATGACTATCAAGAATAAGTACCCACTTCCCAGAATTGACGACTTGTTCGACCAGCTGAGGGGAGCCTGTGTGTTCTCCAAGATTGATTTACGATCAGGTTACCATCAGCTGATGATCAAGGAGTCAGACATTGCAAAGACCGCTTTTCGTACCCGGTACGGTCATTATGAGTTCGTAGTCATGCCATTTGGCCTCAGTAATGCTCCAGCAGTATTTATGGACCTGATGAACCGTATCTTCCATCCTTATCTTGATCAGTTTGTTATTTTTTTCATTTATGATATTCTAATCTACTCCAAGAGCCAGAAGGAGCACGAGGAGCATCTGAGGGTTGTGCTTGAAACCCTTAAACGTGAAAAGTTATATGCTAAATTCTCCAAATGTGAATTCTGGCTCCAACGAGTAGCCTTTCTTGGCCATGTTATCACTCATGCAGGTATTGAGGTTGATCCGTCCAAGGTTGCCGCTGTTCAGAACTGGTCGACACTGAAGAGTCCATCCGAGGTTCGTAGTTTTCTTGGTTTGGCTGGCTACCACCGCAGGTTCATTGAGGGCTTCTCCAAAATTGCCCTTCCATTATCCCAGCTGACGAGGAAATCTGTGAAATTCGAGTGGACTGATCGATGTGAATCGAGCTTTCAGGAGCTCAAGAGGAGGCTTACCACAGCACCGGTGTTGACTATTCCAGATCCTTCTCGGAGTTTCACCATTTTCAGTGATGCTTCAAGACAGAGTTTGGGATGCGTACTCATGTAAGATGGCCAGGTCATTGCTTACGCTTCACGCCAACTAAAGCCACATGAGCAGAATTATCCTACGCACAACTTGGAGCTAGCAGCGGTAGTTCATGCCCTAAAGATTCGGCGACATTATTTATACGGCGGTCGATGCGAGATTTTCACCGATCACAAGAGCTTACAGTATATTTTCACTCAAAAGGAGCTCAACATGCATCAACGTCGTTGGTTAGAGCTCGTCAAAGACTATGATTGCACTATCCAGTACCATCCGGGGAAAGCGAATGTTGTTGCTGATGCCCTAAGGCGTAAGGTGAAGGATGACTTGACTTATGTTGTTACTCAGGAGAACCAGCTTATCCAGAAGTTCACCCGGATGCAGATTCAGATTGTTGATGCACTTCCTACAGCGATCTCAGGGATTGTCAGTTCTATGCAGGTCCAGCCTACGTTGAGGGAAAGGATCCGGCGGGAGCAGGGTTCCGATGAATTTTTTCGTGCTATTGATGCCAAAGTCCGTGCCGGAGGCGTTGAGGGTTTTCACCGAGGCACTAATGGAGCCTTGGAGTTTCGAGCCAGAATTGTTGTACCAAAGGTCGAGGCGTTGCGGAAAGAGATACTGAACGAAGCTCATACCGCACCTTATTTAGCCCATCCATGAAGCACGAAGATGTATCACGACTTGAAAAAGTCATTCTGGTGGCGAGGAATGAAAAAGGACGTAGCCGACTTTGTGAGGAAATGCTTAACCTGTCAGCAAGTCAAAGCATAACACAAGAGTCCCTTGGGCCTTCTGCAACCACTCGAGATTCCGAAGTGGAAGTGGGAGGAGGTTACTATGGATTTTGTCACAGGGTTACCAAGGTCGTCTGAACATCACGATGCTATTTGGGTCGTGGTGGACAGATTGACTAAGGTTGCTCATTTCTTACCAGTATCGATGAATATGTCTTTGGACAAGTTGGCTGAGATTTACACCCGTGGGATCATTCAACTTCATGGAGTGCCCGTTACTATCGTGTTAGACAGAGATCCCAGATTCACCAGCAGATTCTGGGAGAGTTTGCACAAGGCGATGGGCACGCGACCAGAGTTCAGTTCAGCCTACCATCCAGAGACTGACGGATAGACTGAGCGGACTATTCAGACATTGGAGGACATGCTACGAGCTTTGGTTGTTAACAAAGGTGCTAAGTGGGAGTCGTTATTGCCATTGGTTGAGTTTGCTTACAACCACAATTATCATGCTTCTATTCAGATGGCTCCTTACGAAACACTGTACGGGCGTAAGTGTCGCTCCCCTCTTTATTGGGACGATGTCGGTGAGCGTCGAGTACTCGATCCGAAGATGATCGAGGAAACAGCAGAACAGGTTGAGTTGATCAGGAAAAGGTTAAAGACCACTCAGAGTCGGCAGAAGTCATCAGCCGATCAGCATCGACGAGATATCCAGTTTGAGGTTGGGGAGCGAGCCTTTCTTAGAGTTCGTCCATTCCGTGGGATCGTCCGATTCGAGAAGAGAGGGAAGTTACATCCTCGATTCATTGGCCCGTTCGAAGTTCTCGAGCGAGTAGACGAAGTGGCTTATCGATTAGCCTTACCTCCCGAGTTGTTCAATGTTCATAATGTTTTCCATGTATCCATGTTACACAAGTACGTGTGCGATCCAAACCATGTCCTTCAGCATACCGATATTCATATTCAGCCAGATTTATCTTACGAGGAGAGACAGGTAGCTGTACTGGACCGACAGATTCGTCGGCTTCAGAAACGTAATGTTCCCCTCGTTCGTATTCCGTGGGATCGCCACGGTGCCACTTGGAAGCAGGAGGCTGATATTCGCGCTCGTTTTCCTGATTTCAAGTTTTGATGTACATATTTTCTTATGTCCTATGTATATATGTTCCATTTTGTATTTCCGAGGACGGAAATATTTTACGGAGGGCAGATTGTAATAGCCCGCTATGTTATTAATGTACATTACGCATTTAGTTCCGAAATATTTATTTTATCGATCATTATCGTTCGGGACTAATTATTCAAGTCGAGAACGTCCGAATTAATTTTTTAAGTCAAGTTTCGACAGAAATTATTTAAGTTCGGTTAAGACTAATACTTGGAAATAATTTCTAAGTATTAGAATTCACATTCTATGTAATTAATCCATGTTCAATCACGTTAAGCTCGCGTCAATTATGCTTAATCGGACGACCTATGCGCACGTTACTTAAGCCTAGCATTAGCCGCGCATTAAGCCAAACTAAGCATGTCATTAGGCTTTAAGCCATGCTTTAT
>CACSLK010019758.1:4646458-4665267 GCA_902706635.1 Striga hermonthica
CATCAACCTTAGGAGGATTCAAAGGTTGGTATCTACTGGGCATCTTGGTCCAGTAGAATATCATTACCAGACTTGCGAGTCTTGCCTAGAAGGTAAGATGACCAAGAGGCCGTTTTCGGCAAAGGGGCAAAGGAGCCAAGAAGTGCTAGGATTGATTCATTCTGATTTGTGTGGTCCTATGTCTGTTGGGGTATACAGTAAAGCAAACTTTTATGCGAGCTTTTGGATTGTATTTATTCGATTTCCCATTTGACTGAAATAAATGTTTTCACATTGTTGCATTCTTTATGATTGCTTGTATGCTAAATGTCCAATTATCTTATATTATAGACAATGTGGTGTGTTAGTAGTCACACAGAAGATTACATTGTCGGTCCCTTATAAGATATAAATGGTATTCACAACTGAGATAGTTATGGACATGACTATCGGTTCAGGTTGTAGTATAAACTGGATATAGCTTGTCTTGGCTATTGGTTTATATTAGTGCGCTGCGTCGCATTGAATGGATCACAGTTGAGACGTGTTCTTCAGTTCTGACTATCATGAAGAACCTAGGTCTCGGTGACTCTACTAATTCTTAACCCTAATTGTGATACTTAGATATGTGGGACATTTGTTTGTTACTTTGATTTACCATGGGTGAGAGCCAAGTATTGGTTCAATATGCTCTGTATCTTGGGTAACAACATTATCTGCATGATATCTATTTATTGGGATTAGGGCACCGTGTCCTGGACATCCAAGGTTGATGACGTCCCCTTAAGGAACTCATAAGGATTATCGTATAAACCCTGCAGGTGGATTTATTCCGTACGATAATAAGGTTGAGTGGTACTACTTAAGGAATAAAAGTTAGTAATTAATTAAAGCAGTCAGAAGCTTTAATAATTAATGGACGTGTGATATCTTAAACACGGGGAATTATATTGAGTCTAATAGAAGCCCTGATTCATTCCGGGATAGGAAGGGAGTGCAATATTAATTCTTTAGTGGAATGAATTAATATTTACAGACCAAATTGTGTTCTGGGCTGAACATAAGAATTTGGGCCTGTAGGGAGCCCAAACCCTATACCTTCTACGAGATCCCTAGTCTGGCCAAAGGACTCTATTAAAGGAGGGATAAACACACGTTCTTGAACCCTAAGAGATCAGTTCACGTCTTCAACCACCACACCAACGTGGGAGAAGGAAGAAGGAAATGTGAGGGGTTCAGAGAAGAACAAAAGGCAATCTGCTCCTTTCAACCGTTTGGAGGATCGTCGTCCATCCGGCGTCCAAACGTGGTCGGGACACAGACTAGAAGATCGCTCAGATCGAATCGAAGCCTTGAAGAAAGGTATATCTATGTTTGTCCTTTAGGAGCATGCTTAGGTTTATTCGAAATCATGTATGTACATGTTTGGTATCCGATATCGATCTGGGGTAGGACCGCCTCGTCGGCGTGTTCCTGCAATTGGTATCAGAGCCTCAGTTTCGTAGATTGTCGGCTCTGCCTGGAACATGTAGTTGATTTCGTTTATTCGTTTATTCGTTTTCAGTCATGTTCATGGTATGGATGAATGTTTATCTCGTTTATGCTTCTGGATGGTGTCTATCGCAGCCCTTGTTGTTTGTTGTAATCGATTTTCCCACCAGATAATAAGTGTGGGTAGTATAGGCGATTTTGTAGACTGTAGTAGGGCTGTTGCTGTTTGATTTTTTGCTGTAATTTTGTGTTGAAAGTCGAACGTGATGAAGATGATCAATCTGGAGGCAGCGGCTAGGGTTTCAGCATTCACTGGGGCCGGTTTTGTCGGCGGAAACCGTTTTGGCCATAACTTTTGCTACAGGTGTCCGATTTCATCCCATAATACCATTTCGGAAACGGGAGAGCGAGATCTACACATGTCACAGCTCTGCTGTAACGGCCTATGGCGGGGTCAAATTCAATCTTCTAGATGAAGTTTTCGGCCCTTTTCCGTCGGTGGGTGCAGACATTGCGTGAATGGCCCGATTTACGCGAGATGCCGATTCGAGTGTTCATCCACGACCTTGCTGAATCATGTAATAGCTTTGACAGGCTGTTAGTGGTTAGTTTTAAGGGGCTGCCATTGATGTGTTTTAATTTTCGCAATTTTATCGCGTTGTGGATGCCGATTTAATTTTTGCTAGAACATGTTTATTTGATTATGTGTCTAGCTGATTTAAATCGATTTTCTGGCATGCTAGAAATCATGTGAATAGGTGCTATAAATTCATAGAAAGCTGTCATTGCTTTTGTTTTGAATTTTAGGAGCATGATAGGAATTGTATTATTTCTTATTGCATGCTGTTAAAAACCTTCAAGTAAAAATGACTAAGTGAGTTTAAGAATTTTAATTAATTCATTTGGCCTCCACAATTGGTCTTTAAGTAAGGTGTCTGTCGCTCGCGGGACCCTGGGAGTCTCCCCCTAACGGATGCGGCATTCACGAGCTTACTAGATAAGACTTCTATTCAAACGACTTAACCTTTAGGTGAAGTGAGTGGCATACGTGTGACCCATGGGGTCTCCTCCCTAACGGATAGTGTCATTTATAAGCTCACCGGTAAAGATTATTTCGAGATAACCGTAGAAAATTATTTACAAGCGATGTGTCTTCCCCATCGGTAGGTTCGTCAATTGTGGATAATTGTTCTTGGGGTTAAATTGTGGTCATCACTTAGATGTGAATTTTTATATAACTCCCCAATGGAGTCCCTGTTCTAATTCACATGGCCAACATTAATATTTCGACTATTAATTTCATTCGCCATAAGGACAGGTTGGCGTGCAATTGAGATTAATGACTGAGTGTCTGCTTAATTGAAATATGTGTAAACGTCCACCCAACGTGGCTTGCATGTGTGTTCGTTAAGTTGTCGAAGATTGCATTAAATAATAGTTTTTTGAAGGTTTCCATATTTTATGCTTCATATTTATGTGAATTGTTGCTTACGTGTTTGCAATTATTTATTTCAGTTATTCATCATGTCATTCAATCCGCTTATGGACATTCTCAATCAAAACAAGCTTACTGGTCCAAATTATTTGGACTGGAAGAGAAATCTAGATATTGTCCTTGTTGTTAATGAGTACAAGTTTGTGCTCACCACTCCTGCTCCTGCTCCTTTGAGTGCCCAATCCACTGAAGAGGAGAGGGAGGCTCATCGAAAGTGGCATAAGGCTGATGAGATGGCTCGTTGCTACATCTTGGCATCTATGTCAAATATTTTGCAACAGCAGCATCACACCGTGCCTACTGCTGCTGACATGATGTTGAGCCTCAAGGAACTCTTTGGTGAGCAAGATAGGGCTGCTCAGTTTGAGGCTATGAGGAAGATTATGTCTTCTGTCATGCCAGAGGGAGCTTCTGTGCGAGTGCATGTTCTCAAGATGATGGAATATCTGAATGAGATAGATGTGCTCGGAGGAAATATCGATGGCGAAGCCAAGATCGATATCATCCTGGACTCGCAACCGAAGTCCTATGAGAACTTCCGCCTGAATGCAATCATGAATAAGAAGGGCTATACTCTAGCCGAGCTTCTTACGGACTTGGTTGCAGCGGAGGGTCTTATGGGAAGGGGACCACAAGCTCATGTTTCTGTACAAGCTGGACCTTCTTCGTCGAAAGGCGGGAAGAAGAAAAAGCAAGTGCAGAAAAAGAGTGGTGGAACCAGTGGGAGCAGTGGGAGTGGTGGGAGCAAAGCAGTAGCGCCTTCTGGTGGCGTGGTGAAGCCGAAAGGCAAGTGCTTCAAGTGCAACAAGACAGGACATTGGAAGTCAGATTGTCCCCTCAAGGACGCTCCTGGTACGTCTCTTGCTTTAGTTGTCGAAACATGCTTTGCGGCTTGTTCTACCAGTTCTTGGGTAGTAGATACAGGAGCCACTGATCATGTTTGTTATACTTTGCAGGGGTTTCTGCAAAGAAGGCAGCTTAGTGAGGGCGAGATTACCATCAGCTTGGGCAACGCTGCACGAGTGGCGGTGGTTGCAGTGGGAGATGTGCACTTGTCTTTTTCTGATTCTGTTTTAGTATTAAAGAACGTTTTGTACGTGCCGAGTTTTCGGAAGAATTTACTTTCAGTTTCGAAGCTGTTTTTGGATGGATATTCTATTATTTTTAATGACAATGTTGTTATTATGAGAAATAACTCTTTTATCTGTTCTGGCATGTTGGTTAACAATCTTTATACTATTACATGTGCATATCATACTGTGACTGAGGCTCATGCATCTTCATCACTAAACAAGAGAAAGGAACCTTCTCAGTCGAATCAGACATATCTTTGGCACCTAAGATTGGGTCATGTCAATCTAAGGAGGATCCAAAGGCTGGTAGGTAATGGCTTTTTGGATTCTCTCCAAGTTGAACCATTTCCAGTCCGCGAATCCTGTTTGGAAGGCAAGATGACTTCTAGGCCCTTTAAGGCCAAGGGGAATAGGTCCAATGATGTGTTGGAATTTATTCACTCTGATTTGTGTGGGCCTATGTCTATTCAAGCTATAAGTGGTTTTGAGTATTTCGTTACTTTCATTGACGATTACTCAAGATATGGGTACATTTACTTGATGCGCCGCAAGTCTGAATGCTTTGACAAGTTCAGAGAATTTAAGGCAGAAGCGGAGAACCGTCAATGGAAAAGTATCAAGTCACTGCGATCTGATCGTGGTGGCGAATACCTTAGCAATGAATTTAGGCAATACTTATTAGAGAATGGGATTACATCCCAGCTGACTGCACCTGGTACTCCCCAATAGAATGGCATAGCAGAGAGGAGAAATAGGACTCTGTTGGAAATGGTGAGATCGATGATGAGCTATGCTTCATTACCTACCTCGTTTTGGGGATATGCCATTGGAAACGGCGGCGTACCTTCTTAACTTTGTACCTTCTAAATCAGTTCCAAAAACTACAATAGAATTGTGGTCCGGGCGCAAGCCCAGTTTAAAGCACATTCGGATTTGGGGCTGCCCAGCACATGTGTTGGATAAGGAAGCTGATAAGTTGGCACCTAGAACAGAAGTACGGCTGTTTGTAGGTTACCCAAAGGGGAACGAGAGGTGGTTACTTTAATAGTCCTAAAGATCAGAGGGTAGTGGTTAGCACCAATGCCCGATTTTTAGAGGATGACTATATGAGTGAGCATAAGTCCAAGAGTGAGATTATTCTCAAAGAGTTGAGGGCAGACAATGGCATACCGAGTGTGAAAGAGGATATACCACAAGAGACTGCACAACGTGTTGACTCTGATGTATTTACACCTGAATTGCCTCGTCGTAGTGGGAGGGTTGTTCGTCAGCCCGATCGTTTTATGTTTGTGGGAGAGTCCTCAGACTTCATCCCAAGTGACGAGCATGATAGTGACCCCTGGATCTACAATGAGGCAATCCAAGACGTAGATGCAGAATCTTGGCAGAAATCTATGGATTCTGAGATTGAATCTATAGATGCTATGGATGTCTACGACCTTAGGGACCTTCCTGAAGGCAAGAAATCCATTGGGTGCAAATGGGTCTATAGGCGTAAGAGAGGATCTGACGGGAAGGTTATTTCCTTCAAAGCACGGCTGGTTGCGAAGGGTTTCACTCAGAAAGAGGGAATCGATTATGATGAGACCTTCTCACCGGTAGCCATGCTTAAGTCGATCTGGATTCTCTTATCCATAGCAAGTCACATGGACTATGAAGTTTGGCAAATGGATGTCAAGACAGCTTTCCTTAACGGAAACTTGGATAAAGACATCTATATGCAGCAACCCGAGGGTTATGTGAAGAAAGGCCAAGAGCATCGAGTATGGAAGCTAAAGAAGTCTCTTTATGGACTAAAACAAGCTTCTAGGTCTTGGAATATTCGTTTTGACGAGGTGATCAAGTCCTATGGATTTGATCAATGTCAAGACGAAAGTTGTGTGTACAAAAAGAGCAACGGAAACGTAGTGGTATTCTTGGTACTATACGTAGATGATATTCTTCTCATCGGCAACGATGTCAAGATTTTGTCAGACGTAAAGGTATGGCTTTCAGAACAGTTTCAAATGAAGGACTTGGGTGAGGCATCGTACATTCTTGGAATCAAGGTCATTCGTGACAGGAAGAAAAGGATGTTATGTCTATCTCAAGCTGCTTACATTGATACTGTGATTGCTCGTTTCAGCATGCAGAACTCCAAGAAAGGGTTGCTACCTTTTCGGCATGGAGTTCCTCTATCTAAGGATATGTGTCCGAAGACACAAAAGGAGATAGAGGAAATGGCTAAGGTTCCTTATGCTTCGGCTGTAGGAAGCCTTATGTATGCCATGCTGTGCACGAGACCTGATATTTGCTATGCGGTTGGCATGGTTGCGAGATATCAGTCTAACCCTGGTCAAGGACACTGGACTGCGGTAAAGCATATTCTCAAGTATCTGAAAAGAGCTCAAGATTATATGCTTGTTTACCAGTCAGACGGTCTAACTCCTTTGGGTTACACAGATTCTGATTTCCAAGCTGATCGAGATAAGAGAAAGTCGACCTCGGGTTATGTGTTTATGATGGGAGGCGGAGCGATCTCATGGAGGAGTGTGAAGCAGAAATGCATCGCAGATTCTACCATGGAAGCCGAATACGTTGCTACTTCAGAAGCAACAAAGGAGGCTGTTTGGCTCAGGAGCTTCTTACTGGACTTAGGTGTATCTTCGAGTGTGCCTAAGTATATCACAATTTATTGTGACAATGCTGGTGCAGTCGCAAACTCGAGAGAACCCCGAGCACATAAGGCCAGTAAACACATCGAGAGAAAGTACCACCTTATACGAGAGATCGTAAAATGAGGAGATGTGGTTGTGACGAAGATAGCATCATTGGATAATCTAGCTGATCCTTTCATGAAGACTCTGACTGTCAATGTCTTCGAGAAACACGTAGAGGGTCTTGGTTTACGATGTGTTGCAGCTAGACTTTGAGTATAAGTGGGAGAATTGTTATGGCATGTGTATATATATACTAAAATTTTAGCTTTAGTATATGTGGGAGATTGTTAGGGTATACAGTAAAGCAAACTTTTATGTGAGTTTTTGGATTGTATTTATTCGATTTCCCATTTGACTGAAATAAATATTTTCACATTGTTGCATTATTTATGATTGCTTGTATGCTAAATGTCCAATTGTCTTATATTGTAGACAATATGGTGTGTTAGTAGTCACACAGAAGATTACATTGTCGGTCCCTTATAAGATATAAATGGTATTCACAACTGAGATAGTTATGGACATGACTATCGATTTAGGTTGTAGTATAAACTGGATATAGCTTGTCTTGGCTATTGGTTTATACTAGTGTGTTGCGTCGCATTGAATGGATCTCAGTTGAGACGTGTTCTTCAGTTCTGACTATCATGAAGAACCTAGGTCTCGGTGACTCTACTAATTCTTAACCCTAATTGTGATACTTAGATATGTGGGACATTTGTTTGTTACTTTGATTTACCATGGGTGAGAGCCAAGTATTGGTTCAATATGCTCTGTATATTGGGTAACAACATTATCTACATGATATCTATTTATTGGCATTAGGGCACCGTGTCCTGGACATCCAGGTTGATGACGTCCCCTTAAGGAACTCATAAGGATTATCGTATAAACCCTGCAGGTGGATTTATTCTGTACGATAATAAGGTTGAGTGGTACTACTTAAGGAATAAAAGATATTAATTAATTAAAGCAGTCAGAAGCTTTAATAATTAATGGACGTGCGATATCTTAAATACGGGGAATTATATTGAGTCTAATAGAAGCCCTGATTCATTTCGGGATAGGACGGGAGTGCAATATTAATTCCCTCGTGAAATGAATTAATATTTACAAGCCAAATTGTGTTCTGGGCTGAACATAAGAATTTGGGCCTGTAAGGAGCCCAAACCCTATACCTTCTAAGAGATCCCTAGTCTGGCCCAAGGACTCTATAAAAAGAGGGATAAGCACACGTTCTTGAACCCTAAGAGATCAGTTCACGTCTTCAGCCACCACACCAACGTGGGAGAAGGAAGAAGGAAACGTGAGGGGTTCAGAGAAGAACAAAAGGCAATCCGCTCCTTTCAACCGGTTGGAGGATCGTCGTCCATCTGGCGTCCAAACGTGGTCGGGACACAGACTAGAAGATCGCTCAGATCGAATCGAAGCCTTGAAGAAAGGTATATCTCTGTTCGTCCTTTAGGAGCATGCTTAGGTTTATTCGAAATCATGTATGTGCATGTTTGGTATCCGTTATCGATCCGTGGGTAGGACCGCCTCGTCGGCGTGTTCCAACAATATCGATCCAAGTTAGAGGAGGCTATGAGTATTTTGTCACTTTTATTGATGATTATTCTAGATATGGGTACATTTACTTGTTGCACCGCAAGTCTGAATGCTTTGAAAAATTCAAGGAGTATTAGACAGTTGTGGAGAAACAACAAGGTAAAAGTATCAAGTGTCTTCGATCTGATCGAGGAGGCGAATACCTCTTTGGAGAGTTTAGGACATACCTATCAGAAGCAGGGATTGAATCCCAGCAGACTGCACCCGGCACGGCCTAGTAGAACGGGGTTGCAAAGCGAAGAAACAGAACTCTTATCGAAATGGTTAGGTCGATGATGAGTTATTCGAAGTTACCGGATTCGTTTTGGGGATTTGCATTAGAGACAGCATGTTACATTCTGAATTCTGTTCCTTCAAAATCAGTAGACAGTACTCCTTATGAGTTGTGGAAAGGGCGCAAGCCTAGTTTCTATTCGAGTTTGGGATTGCCCTGCACATGTCTTAGTGTAGGAGGCTGGCAAGTTGGAGAAATGATCAGAAGTGAGATTGTTTGTCGGCTACTCCAAGGAAACGAAAGGTGGTTTATTTTATAGTCCTGAGGATCAGAAGGTGATTGTTAGTACGAACGCTAGATTCTTGGAAGAAGACTATATCATAGATCATAAGCCCAGTAGTAAACTTGTCCTAGAGGAGTTAGGGAGAGATATCGATAGTTCCCCACCGAGTGCGCAAGTAGATACATCACATAGTACTGCAACACGTAACACTGATAGTGTGCCAGTACAGACGGTACCTCGTCGTAGTGGGAGGGTTTCTACACAACCCGACCGATGGATATGTCTTGGAGAGTCATCGGACTCAGTTCTAGGAGACCTAGAATCGGACCCAAGAACTTATGACGAGGCACCAAGATAGAGATGCAAATTCGTGGAAGGTTGCAATGAAAGCTGAGATGGGGTCTATGGACACAAATCAGGTCTGGGATCTTGTAGAACCACCCGATGGGATATGTCCCATTGGATGCAAGTGGGTTTACAAGAGAAAGAGGGGATCAGATGGAAAGGTGGAAACCTTTAAAGCTAGGCTTGTTGCGAAAGGTTATACCCAGAAAGAGGGTATCGATTATGATGAAATCTTTTCGCCAGTAGCTATGCTTAAATCAATTCGGATTCTCCTAGCTGTAGCCACTCATATAGATTATGAAGTCTGGAAGATGGATGTCAAGACGGCTTTCCTTAATGGGAACCTTCAGGAAGACATCTATATGCAGCAACCACAAGGATTCATTGCAAAAGGGCATGAGCACTTAGTTTGTAAGCTTAATCGGTCCTTTTATGGACTGAAGCAAGCTTCAAGCTCTTGGAATATTCGGTTTGATGAGGTAATCCAGTCATATGGATTCACCCAATGTCCGGATGAGCACTTTGTATACAATAAGATTAATGGAAGCGTGGTGGTGTTTCTTGTGCCATACATGGATGACATACTTCTTATTGGCAACAACAAGAAGGAGTTGTCGGACGTAAAGGCGTGGTTGTCTAAGCAGTTTGATATGAAGGACTTGGGTGAAGCAGGACACATTCTTGGTATCAAGATCATTCTTGATCATGAGAAAAGAATGATGGTGCTTATCCCAGTCTTCATATATAGATACTGTCTTGGCCAGATTCAGTATGCAGAACTCTAAGAGAGGTACATTACCTTTCAGACATGGAGTACCTTTATCTAAGGAGTTGTCTCCTAAGACGACTGAGGAGATAGAGGACATGAAGACAGTTCCTTATGCTTCGGCAGTAGGAAGTCTCATGTATGCAATGCTGTGCACTAGGCCTGATATTAGCTACGCCGTTGGCATGGTAGCGAGATATCAAAGTAATCCAGGAAGGGAACATTGGGCTGCGGTGAAACATATACTCAAGTACCTGCGAAGGACTAAGGAGTTCATGTTAGTTTACCGTGCAGACAGTTTGTTTCCGCTGGGTTACAGTGATTCTGATTTTCAGTCAGATAGGGACGAGAGTAAGTCAACCTCAGGTTATGTGTTTACCTTGGGAGGTGGAGCCATTTCATGGAGGAGTGCTAAGCAGAAGTGCGTAGCAGACTCCACTATGGAAGCCGAGTACATCGCAGCCTCTGAGGCAGCGAAAGAGGCAGTTTGGCTCAGAAACTTCTTGGTGGACTTAAAATTGATTCCGAGTTTGCCACGTGTTATTACCGTGTACTGTGATAACAGTGGTGCAGTAGCAAACTCAAGGGAACCACGAGCCCACAGAGCAAGCAAACACATAGAGTGCAAATACCACCTTATCAGAGATATTGTGGCAAGAGGAGAAGTTGAGATCACCAAGATTGCATCAGAAGACAACCTAGATGATCCTTTTACGAAGAGTTTGCCGGAGAAGGTCTTCGCCAAACACGTAGAGGTAATGGGAGTCAAATGTATGGTGATAGGATCGACATAGGTCTTTTAGGATACGGATTGATAGGACTATACTAGTATAGCGGCAGCTTTAAGTATAAGTGGGAGATTGTTGGTGTTATATACTTAAGCTTTGCTTTAGTGGATATTACACTTGTTATTTCTTGATGAATGAGAATTATGCTTGGTTAAATAAGTTCCACGTTTTGTTGTTTTGCATGTAGATAAATGGGTCGTCATCGGGCGTACCGAAGATCACTATATCAGTTACTTGCGAAACAAGAATCATTGGTTCACAACCTAGATGGAATTGAACAACCCATCAGAACGGTTGTAGTGTCAACCGTACGGTTTGTCTTGACTGATTAGTTGCACTAGTACATTTATGTATTGAACAGGATCCCAGAGAGGGATGTTCGTTTTATACTGATCGTCGTAAACGAACTAGGCCTCAGTTAATTATTGCGTGCTCTAAACCCGTAAGATATGAAATAGGCATGTGCACATAATTGTTGTTGCTTTGATTCTTTGGGTGAGATCCAAGCCGGGTCGACATACTTAATGAATTGGGTAATGACATTATGTGTTTGATGTGCTATTAGGATATTTACGGTCACCATGTGCGTTAGTATGATGATGTCTCCGAAGTGAGTTCATGAAGGAATATTATGCTAAACCCTGCAGGTGGATTTATTTCGGCATAATATGAATGCTATGAGCGAGCACTAGCTTCGGTAATATAATATATTAATTAACTCTTGATTATTAGTGATTGAATTAATTAATGGACATTTTATCTTAAACATGGGGAGGTAAATCGGATAATTATAATAAGGAGTCTCAAATGTAATTTGGGATAGGTGAAGGGAGTGCAATAATATTATTGTGGTGGACTTTAATATTATTAATATATTAATTGTGGGGTTGCTCCACAGTATTAATATACTAGAAGCCCTTATCCTATTCTCCTTAGGGTCCCTACTGTAGCTCTATATATACAGCATTAGGCTCATGGAAGTGAAGAGACAATCCCATAACCTACAAATTTCGTCCGCCCCCCTCTCTCTCTCTCTTCCAAGGAGTTATTCTATTTCTTGTGCTCCACTGATACAAGATCTAGATAGCTGTTTGAAAATACAGTAGAAGATCTTAAGGTATATACGGGATTCCAATCAAATCTATCATCCATCCAAACCAGAGACCAAAACCAGCAAGTGACCATACCACGACGACCAGGACGACGAGTCGAAGAGATCGCCGTCGAGATCGCCGCCAGCCGCCCCCGCACGCGCCCACACGTGCCGCCGGAAGATCGCAGCTGCTGGGACTTACACGCGCGCGTGAGAGCGCGTGGACCCTCCGATTTCCAATCGGTCAACGCCGTTGACTTCGCCGTTGACGCTAGCTTTCTGGATTGGTCAATTTTGTTCAATTCTGAGAAGATTTGATTTGCGGTCATCTGTTCAGGCCAGCCAGATCTACATAAATTTTAAGCCGTAAGTTTTCTACATCAAACCTTTAGATCCGTTGCGCATAGATTTATGTTGAATGTTTGTCCGTGATTTGTGCATATCGAGATCCTCATGGGTTCCAACAAGGTCATCATGTCACTTAGCCTATGTGGAAGCTTGAGGTTCCTTTAGGAGATGACTAAGCAAGAAGTTGTACACCTAAGGCCTCACACGCTCGGCAAGTGTCGAGACCTCATTGGCCATGAAATTTCTTCTCCATTTTTACCTATTTTCACCTCCATCCGTCCGTCTATTTATACCAAGTGTTTGGTCAAAAATTGTACCTCACGCTTAGAGTGAGTATTAAGCAAATTAAGAAAGCTTATCCTATATTAAGCTTAGTTCCGCACGCACGCACACAAGGAGCCGCACGAACAAGTGAAGACTGAGCAATCACGAGAGTTTTGAGCAATTGATCAAGCAACTGAGGAGGTAATCTCTTCTTGATATTATTCTGATATTAGTATAGTCATGCTAAGTCCAAATCATGTGGTCAAGTTCTTGAATCGGCTATAATTGCTCTTGGTCGTATCAATTATGCCATGTTGAGCCATGTCCGATTTTATTCGACAACTCCCAAGAGATTTATGTTTTATTAGTAATTATTGGATATATTATGTTCAGTCATGTAGTAGTTGGCGGGAGAAGTTGTCGTTTGGGTGAAGGATTTGCCAAAGCCGTAGGCTACGCACATAGCGCACGCCACGGCCATTCACGTCCCATCAAGTTAAATTCATGGTTATCCGGCTGAATTATGTGTATTTATTTATGATATGTTAAGTTATGGTCATTTATGATATAATAGTCAGAGAAAGTCGTCGGACGGCCGGCAAGGGCCGGTCGTGGTCGCGCTGCCCGCAAACAGCGGCTACAGCGTACCGGCAGTCAGTCCAGGCCGTGCGGGTGGTGCGCGTATGCCAGTTAGGCGTCGCGCATAGATCCTGCCCGCAGCAAGCCGTCAGTTGGCAGTGCTTAGCGCACGCCAGCATACTCAGCTCACGTCAGTGCGCTCATCAGCACGTCGGTTGGTCTCGGTCAGTGCCAATAGTACACCCGAGCGCCATGTGCCGTCAGGGTCGCTCGGTAGCGCCCAATGGGCACCCGTCACGCCAGCTACGCACTCAGCGTTCATGCTAGTCGCCTGTTGTGGCGCTCGGTAGCGCCCATCAGCGCCAATTGCGTAAGTGCTGGCGCCCATAGCGCCCGGCAGCGCCAGTCATCATGTCATGTGTCCGGTCGATCGTCGGCTGTGTCCAGCAAGCACCCAATGGACCTATCCAGTGTGCGCATTGCACCAGTCACACGCCAACGCACATGATCACGTCCAGCTGGCCCAGGCTAACGCCTGTCGTGCCCAGCGAGAGTCATGCCATGCCAGTCGTGCCCAGTGGCACGCCAGCGTGCGCGGACGCCCAGACCCATGCCAGTCTGTGCACAGTTCATGCAAGTGCCTGCGCCCGAGACCTTAGCAGGCCGGTTGGCCGAGCCAGCAGCCGACCGCCCGGCTACAGCAGGCCAGCGGTCCGGCCAGACCACAGACCGACCGGTTCAGACCGGTTTAATTCGTGGATTAATGTTTAATGTTCCGGTTCATGTTTATGTCAAATTTTCAGTTAAATTCTGGGTCCGGTCCAGTTCTGTAATTTCATGTCAGTCCAGTTCCAATTTTAACCAGTTCCGATTATACTGGTTAAGTTCAAATATCATGTCAAGTTCAAGTCAAGCATCTTAACGTATTAAACAACTATTTTAATCAGTATGAGCATAGTACTTAGTATTTGTTTATATTATGTTACAGTTTGATCAGGCTACTGTTATCGGCACTACCATTTTCATATCGACAGTTCAGGTGGGGACTCAGACTGGGTATTACATTGATTATAATTACGGTACCATGTTTGAGGTATGTATCATGTTATGTTATGTATCCTCTTGGAATGGTCGTCGGTCCATTCTGGGTTCTAGTGGCCTAGTCTGCCCACTAGAGTGTGCACATGGTGTCCGACATTTTCATGCTGGCAGATGAGGTAAAGGTTATGAGGCAACGGTCATGTTATGGCAATGGTTTACCGGTATAATGTTATGTTATGTTATGTATATACCAGGATCATGATATTGCAATTATTTTCACTGTTTACTTTAGTATGAGTTCATGCGGAGCACAGTGGACATTAGTGCTCACGCCCCATGTTTATCTATGTTTTTCAAGTCACAGAGTCGGACCGGAGGAGTGAGCTGACGGGCGGTTCAGGATTTTGTTTACATGTTTGAATTTGGCATAACAGTGCTGTTACTATCTCCCGTAGTGGAGTTAAATGTTTTGCCACGCTACATTTTCCGCTGACTTTTACTGTTTGTCAAACTTAGCCCTTTGATCCGATTACTAGTCGGATTGTTTATATTATGATAAATGGTTTTCTTTAAAACTATCAATGGATTTCAAAGCACAGTAACGGTTATGGTAGTACTCTGGAACATGATTTCGCAAACTAATCAGTAATTTTAATAAAAGGTTTTGCGAAAATTTAACTCTGATATTTATGACATAGCGGGGTATTACAAGTTAGCCAGGTCCTGGCCGATGAGAGATGTCGGTTCATGGGAAAAAAGTAATGAACTTGTTGTTTATGACGACGTCGGTTCTTATTAGCGATGTCGGTTCTTAGCTCGTTATCATCCGATGTGATGGTACTTGAAACCTGTGAGCTCAAGATCTTCAAGTTGGTGTAGCTTTGTATCATTAATTCTCAATAGCTTTGTGCTAATAATCCCAGATAATTTGGTTTACCGAAAACCATGTCAACAAGGTGGCCCCCAGCATTAATAGGCGTTTGGGAAGAAACGGGTATTGATGCTGTAAATCATCATGAAATTTTTTATCCAAGAGACTCGGACATGTCGGTTTCCAGCTACAACATTCCGATGTCTCAACACTTGGTGTAAGGAAGAAACTTGAAGTTGAAGCGGCATGACTTTCTGTAATTAAATGTAACGCTTGCTGATAAGGCAACAGTTACTTTTTTATAGGCCACGTAGTCGTTAGTGATAGGCACAGGTTCCAAAGGTCGCATTTATTCGTGAAAGAAGGGAGCAAAATGCACGCGCCCCTCTTTTATTTTTCTTTCAACGGTTATTTATGATTTTTAGGGCAAAGTAAAATAACCGTCTGCTTCTTGAAATCAATTTACTCTTATTTTTTCTGGAGTTTAATCCTTTAATTCTGAAATTTCTTCAATTTCTTAGTCCATCGCTCGATTCTTCGAAGTACTTTCGGATCTGTAGTCTTTTCCTCGTGGTAAGATTTATATCTTCGATTCTTTTTGTCTTGTTCCATACATTTTTCCGGAATTTATGAAATCATGAGTGTGTTGTGGGCGTCATCGGGTTACGACGAGTTGGATGTCCTGATGATCAACATAGTTCATTGCGGGGAGATGGAGTTTCTTGCGGAATACCATCGATGGGATCCGGCCTTTGTCGAGCATTTGAACATTCAATTAAACGATACCAATGGAGACAAAAGGGTGGAAGAAAACGCAATCGATGATCCGGGTTATTGGAGACGACACATTAGAAGGTGGTCAGATCCAACGGTAGATTTTCATGGGGAGGCGAGCATACTAACCGACGCAGAGATCGTGATGCTGCGAAATGATATCCGAGTCCCTGCGTCAGTGAAGTTGTTCGCACCTTACCCCGACGAAAGGATTACGTGTCCCCCACCGGGATGTGTAGACGTGTTTGCCGAGAGCCTGAGGTCGGGTCTACGATTTCCTTTACCGCATATAATTACAGAATATTTGCGGAATTGGGAACTGACTCTATGTCAGATTGCTCCGAATTCATGGAAATGGGTCATCGGTTTGCTAGTGCTCCTTGCCGAGAAGAAGTGGGACTTACCCTCGGCGAACGAGATGATGAGTATGTTTACTTTTCGAAAGAATCTGGACAGACAAGTCTTAGATCTGCTCCTTACTTTTTCCATTGTCGGTAAACCCCAGTCAAGAGTTAAGGTTGGTGAGCTGATAACGGAGGTTCCCGTTGTTGGGTTCTGTGAGCAAGGTCAAACAACATGCACAGTATTGAACTTATCGAAATAAATCCTAACGCAGCGGAATCTATAGTTAGGATATGGACGTTTACCTTTTAAAATTTTTTCCGACTCTAAGATGATGTAGAGTACCGTTGATGTAGTTCGTCTGAACACCACAATCTAATGGGTGGATAGATTTGGCCTTTAGTCGATTCTAATCGACACGTCAAACGAACCTCGGTCGCACGGTGGCTCGGTCTCAGACGTCGGGGTGCAGCGGCGGCTCGTGCGCGTTGGGCGCGGATAGCGTGCGTGTGCGCGGGCAGCAGTGGACTGCAGCTGGCGTGCCTTGGGCGTAGGCGCGTGGAGTGCAGGCGTACGCGGACGGGTGCTGGGAGCTGGCAAGAAGGACGCGCGCATGTGTTACAGAAGTCCTGGGCGATCGCGGACTAGCGTTTGCGAGTGAACAGACGCGGGCGTGCGCGGCAAAGAAACCTATACGCGGGCGGACTGTCGCGCGCATTGCACTGGCGCGCTGGGGACGACGGCGATGCAGGCAGACCTCACTCGAACAGGCGTGCGGTGCTGAACTGCTTCGCGTGAGGATGCTGGGCGTCGCGGCGGGCCTGGGCGATGCGCGACTGCGTGTAGGGCGTGCGGTTGCGCTTCGGCTGCACTCAGGCAGCGACCGGCGGCGGTAGGCGGATTCCTGCGGTGGCTCACGGCGGCGATGGGCGGCGGTGATGTGATGATGATGTCCGGAATTATATATATATTAGAGGCTCAATATATTGTACCAAAAAGCCTTCTAATGGATTACCTAAACACCTACTTCGATTAAACTTGGTGGAGCGTTTAATCGAATCTCCCTAACTCTTGAACAATGATATTTCTCGCGCGTATGTAGGAGGAAAAATCGGCCAACACCATCGTCATACAAGAGGTTGAGACTTGGTGTATTTGTAGACTCCATTAGGGACCTTAAGTAGGTGCTAAATATAGGCTTATGCCATTTAGGCATAGGAATCTTAATCCTATTCCAGTATTAATTCAATGTAGGAAGGCGATCTCCTACTAATCTAACTCTTCTAGAAGACTCCTTAATCTTCTAACACTAGAGAAGATCTTATTAGGAATACCTTTCCTAATTAAATTAATAATCATGGAATAAAATTAATTCCTAATTTAGGAAGCCTAATTCTACTCCAATTAATTATCTAATGTAAGAAATATATTTCCTACTAATCTCCATCTTCTAGAAGACTCCTTAGTCTCCTAATCCCAAGAGATGATTCTAGTAGGAATATTATTCTCCTAATTAAATTAATTAATATGAAATAAAATTAATTCCTATTTAAATGGAATTAAATAATAAAACATCCCACTAGAGTAATATTATTGCTCTTCCCATTTAGCCACTATTTTACCAATAAAATTGAGCCTCCATGATTAAATAATATTAATCCGATTGGTCGATTTACCTCCCTATGTTTAAGATATAACGTCCGTTGATTAATTAAATTACTGACAAAATAATTAATCAACTTCTTATTCATTTCCGAAATTAGTACCATTCAGAACCTTAACCATTATGTCAGACAATCGTCTACATGCAGGGTTTAACATAATGTACATTCCTAAGCTCATTTCGGGGACGTCATCAATCCAGCACACTGGAACATAGTAACCATAAATAATTTATAATAGCACATCATATAATTATTCTTACTTACCAAAATACCTCGTATGTCATCCTAATAAAATAGGAATCACTTGGTAAATCAAATAAATAATAAATAAAAATATATGCCTATTTTATATTATCTTACAGCTTAAGAGACGCATCAATCACTGAAGGTCTAGGTCACAACAACGATCAGTGAGTCTTATAAGCTTATCCTTCCGTGGTCCTGTTCAACACTTAACATAAGTGCTAGTGTAATTCTTCAATCAAAGACCAACTGAATCAAGAATACACTACAATCTTTTTCCAAGAGGGGTCTCACTGCTTGTCTAGACTGTGAACGAATAGTTTAGTCTTATAAGGAACTGATAGGTGATCTTTCTGTTCGAAACACTTCGAACCACACTATCTCAATATAAGACATGGAGTATGATTTGCATAAATAAATAAACTGCAAACATAAATACTTTGACTTAAACATGATGGCCAGATCAAAATGGAATTGATAGAATCTGCAAAACATAGCTTTTACATCATACCTCTAACAATCTCCCACTTATGCTTAATAATCTCATGGCTATACAAACTAACCACAATTTCTTTCAATCTAGTTCTCAAAGACTAGTCTACTATGTCGCCCTAACATCTGAATCCCATTCCTTCTACGTGTCTTGTAAAGACTTTCGCCGGTAAGCTCTTCGTAAAAGGATCTGCTAGGTTGCTCTCTTACTATATCTTGGCAACAACGACTTCTCCTCGTCCAATGATTTCTCGTATCAGGTGGTACTTGCTGTAATATCCCGATAATTTATCGGTATAAGTTACGTTTAATTCCGATATAATAATGTTATCGTTTATTATTTTCGGAATTAATTAA
>CACSLK010019758.1:4673689-4700969 GCA_902706635.1 Striga hermonthica
GACGTGGCATGACGGGACTTTCAGGATATTTATATATGTTTTGGATTGTATAAATATAATTATGACTTACGCTTCCGCTTATCTTTTGATGACTTGTGATGATGTTTTTGATATCTTTTGACGTACGCTTTTGACGAACTCATCACTTTTACGGACTTTTAAGAAAATAAAGTTTTCAGTAACCGGACGTTTTATTAAATTAAAATAACGGTTTTTAAGTTAAGTCACGATTTTTCACGGTAGCACCTCGAATTCAGTTTTCGCAAAGTAAAAAGGTTTTAGTTTAAATAACTTTGCGAATTATTGCGCTACTCTGATTTTACAGTAAGGTGGGGTGTTACACTTGCGCTCTATGTGTTTACTCACTTTATGAGTCCGTGGCTCCATCGAATTTGCTACTGCTCCGCTGTTACCACAAAACACTGTAATCGCAGCGCGCAAACTCGGTACCACATCAAGGTCGAGGAGAAAATTCCCGAGCCATACAGCTTCTTTCGCTGCCTCTGAGGCTGCTACATACTCAGCCTCCATGGTTGAGTCTGCCACGCATTTCTGCTTGACACTCTTCCATACTATGGCTCCTCCTCCTAAAGTAAACACAAACCCTGAGGTTGACTTGCTTTCATCCTGGTCTGCCTGGAAGTTAGAATCGGTGTAACCCAACGGAAGCAATTCATCTGCCTGGTAAATCAACATGTACTCTTTAGTCCTTCGTAGGTACTTGAGTATATGCTTTACCACAGACCAATGTTTCGGTCCTGGATTACTCTAATATCTTGCTACCATGCCCACGGCATAACAAATATCAGGTCGCGTGCACAACATCGCATACATGAGGCTTCCTACTGCCGATTCATAAGGAACTTTCTTCATGTCCTTTACCTCTTGAGGTGTCTTCGGGGACATCTTCTTAGATAGAGGTATTCCATCCCGAAAGGGTAAACCCCCTTTCTTGGAATCCTGCATGTTGAAATGCTTTAGGACAGTGTCTATGTATGTGGATTAGGATAGGCACAACTTTCTCTTCGCTCGGTCCCGTATGACCTTGATTCCGAGAACATGTCATACTTCTCCCAAATCCTTCATATCAAACTGCTTGGATAACCATACCTTTACGTCTGATAACACCTTCACACTGTTTCCAATGAGAAGAATATCATCCACGTACAGCACTAGAAACACCACCACGTTTCCATCACTTTCCTTGTATACACAGTGCTCATCCGGACATTGGGTAAATCCATACGATTGGACAACCTCGTCAAAACGGATGTTCCAAGACCTCGAAGCCTACTTCAGACCATAAATGGACCTTTTCAGCTTGCAGACCAGATGCTCTTGGCCCTTTGCAATGAATCCTTTTGGTTGCTGCATATAAATGTCCTCGTACAAATTCTCGTTAAGGAAAGCGGTCTTAACATCCATTTGCCAAATCTCATAATCCATATGAGCGGCTACAGCCAAGAGAATTCTGATGGATTTGAGCATGGCTACTGGCGAAAAGGTTTACTAATAATCAATCCCTTCTTTCTGAGTGTACCCTTTCGCAACAAGCCTAGCTTTGAAGGTCTCTACCTTCCCATCTGCTCCTCTCTTTCTCTTATAGACCCACTTGCATCCAATGGCGCGAACGCCACTGGGTGGCTCTACAAGATCCCAGACCTGATTAGAGTCCATTGACCCTATTTCAGATTTCATCGCCTTTTGCCAAGACTCCGCGTCCCGATCTTGGAGTGCCTCATTGTATGTCCACGGGTCAGATTCAAGAATGTCCGGGACGGCCTCAGAAGACTCTCTCAGACCCATGAACCGTTCGGGATGCCGGACAACCCTCCCACTACGACGACGAGGTACTACCTGCTCAGGTGCATCATCAGCGATACGTGTTGCAGTACTTTGTGGGGTAACATATAGCGCACTCAGTATTGAAGTACTCACTCCCTTTAACTCCTCGAGGACATGTCGACTATTGGGCTTATGATCTAAGGCATAGTCTTCTTCCAAGAACCTAGCATTCGTGCTAATGATCACTTTCTGGTCCTCGGGACTACAAAATAGACCACCTTTCGTTTTCTTAGAATATCCCACAAACAGCCTTACTTCTGTTCTCGGTTCCAACTTATCAGTATCGGTTCTCAGCACGTGTGCTGGACTACCCCAGATCCTGAGATGTCTTAGAGTGGGCTTGTGCTAGACCACAACTCCAATGGTGTAGATGGTACTGATTTAGAAGGTACTCTATTCAGAATGTATACCACTATTTCTAGAGCATATCCCCAAAACGAATCTGGTAGCGTACTATAACTCATCATTGCCCTAACCATTTCCATAAGAGTCCTATTCTTCTGTTCTGCTACGCCATTCTGCTGAGGCGTGCCAGGCACAGTCAGCTGAGACGTAATCCCATTATCCGTCAAGTAGTTCCTAAATTCATTCGAGAGATATTCGCCACCACGATCTGATCGTAGTGACTTGATACTTTATCCTAACTGCTTCTCCACAACTGCATTATACTCTAAGAACTTCACAAAGCATTCAGACTTGCGGTGCAGAAGGAAAATGTACCCATATCTCGAGTAACGAAGTACTCGAAACCACCTTTCGCTTGAACACTCATAGGACCACATAGATCGGAATGAACTAGCCCTAACACATCTTCGGCTCTATGCCCCTTTCAACTTAAACCCTCTTAGTCATTTTGCCTTCCAGACAAGATTCACAAGTTAGAAAAGCCTCGACTTCTAACGACCCCAAGGGCCCGTCTGCTACCAACCTTTGAATCCTCCTAGGTAAATATGACCAAGTCTTAGATGCCAAAGATATGTTTCTTTCATTTTGGAAGGTTCCTTTCTCTTATTTAGATTAGATGATGAATTAAGTAATTGTTTCTGTTGCAGTGGAGATGACTTAGATTCTAAAATGTACAGATTGTCAACTAATGAACCAGAACAAATGAACTTTTTGCCAAAACGAATAACAACTTTTTACCAAAAGTAGCGGAAAAACAATTCATAAACAACTTAGAAACTGAAATCAAATTCTGTCTAAAACTAGGAACATGAAGACAATCTTTCAAAACTAGAACCCTATCTAAGCCAAAATCCAAATAGATGTCTCCCACTGCAACTGCTGACGCTCTACTAGCATCGCCCAAGTAGATGGTAACTTCTACTTCCCTAAGTCGCTTGATTTCCTGGAACCCCTGCATTGAATTGCAGACATGATCAGTGGCTCATGTATCCACACACCAGGTACTGGTAGATAACACCGCTAAACATGTTTCAAAGACTAAAGAAAAATTTTTTACCTTTGTTGAACTTCTTGAGGAGAGGGCAGTCTGCCTTCCAGTGTCCTTTCTGCTGGCATTTGTGGCACTTGCCTTTCGGCTTCTTCACTTTTAGTCGAGGTTGCACATCATTCATGACCGCTTTGCCCTTTCCTGCGGACTTCTTCCTCTTCTTGCCCTTAGGAGCCTTAGAAGTGGAAGCTTCTCCCCGCTCGGCCACCATAGCTTGGTTCTTCTAACGAAACAGGCCCTCTGCCGACTAAAGTTCAGCAACAAGTTCCAGAAGAGTCATCAACATCTTATTCACGTTCTAATTCAACCAGATTTGCTCGAAGCTCTTCGGCAAAGACTGAAGCACTATATCGACCTGGGTTTCCCCATCAATAAAAGCCCCATGAACCTCCAGCTCATTCAGTTGGGCCATCATAGCAAGAACATGTTCCCTTACGGGAGTGCCCTCGCGCATGGTCATGTTCATCAGAACCCTCATGGCCTCTTGTCGGGCAGCCCGCGACTGAAGACCAAATAACTCCTTGAGATTGAGGAGCATCTCTGCTGCAGTGTTCATAGACTGATGTTGATGTTGAAGTACATTTGACAAAGATGTCAAGATGTAATATTTCGCCATCTCGTCAGCCTTTTTCCACCGAGCATACTCGCCTTTCTCTTGGTCTGGTGCATTGTCAGCAGGCACAGCCGGACAAGCCTCAACAGTAGCAAATTTGTACCCCTCAGCAGTTAACACAATATCCAAGTTCCTTTTCCAGTCAATATAATTAGTACCAACAAGTTTGTTTTCTTTGAGAATTACACACAACGGATTGAAAGACATTTTGAATTCCTGGGATCATGCAAACATAGTCTTTACTCAGTCAAGTAGTTTTGAATTTAAACATCAAATATTGATCTCATGTAACAATATTTAAATAAATTCACCAACACCTCAAAACACAAAATCCCCGTAGGCCACGGAGTGTGGACGTCTACGGTTCAAACATTCGAAAGAGGAGGGATAAATCTCATTAGCTTAATATACTGCCGAGCAATACTTAACTAATAGTCGATCTCATCTTTTGGCCAGCGCAATTAACTTGTAAAAGAATAAAAACAACCTTATCCTTTGGGACTATCGTAATTATTTGCACTTTAAGTGTAACCCATTAATTGGTACTAAGTTTACTACCAAAATTATACGTCCACCTTTGGGTGACCCGTACGCTTTTTGAATAGCTCACTATAACCATCTTGAAGGAAATCCGTCCTTATGAACTGTGAAATAAAACGTCCTTTGGGCTCGAATTAAATTAGTTCACTGACAAACCTATAATGGAGGCCTTGGATGTAATTTATTTCAACCCATTACATACTTAATATAATTTTTATTTTAGGGATTTTCAAAACATGTTTGATTTTGCACATAAGAAATCACATAAAACATGCATGATTAATGAGCAATAATAAACTAGAAATTATAATCCAACTATCATGGCCATTAATCAATCTCCAATGTTATGGAGAAAACACAATCTTGTCCTTGTTGAGTGTGTCCTCCGATTCTGGCATTGGAACTCCCCTTTCGCAGTGACTCCCACTGAATTGGTCGTCTCCGGGAAAATTGCCATTGGATCACCACCATGGCATCCGTGTATGCATTTATCGCCTCGCCCCGTCAAGGTTGGTCCACGTCCGCCGGATCAATAATGAATAATATAAAAAACATTACATAATTCATCCTATGACCCTCGCAGGAGCCGTACATGAGTTTCTATGAAAGCAATAAACTACGCGGTGTCCCACCGCGTGAATAATTTATTACAAGCATTCACTAACCCAAAAAATTCTCAAAATGTCCGAGGCTTTAAAAACAGCATACATTCAACATGAATTAAAATCCATACATACGGGTCATAATAGTCGGATTCGAAATAACCTGCAAAACCTTATGCAATTTCTAATCTACTATGCCGCTGCGTCCGTACGCACATAATTCATGTAAACAGGCAAAGACCAAATTCAAACTGTGCACGAGTTGGATGTCCTGATGATCAACATGGTTCATTCCGGGGAGATGGAGTTGCTTGCGGAATACCATCGATGGGATCCGGCCTTTGCCGAGCATTTGAACATTCAATTAAACGATACCAAAGGAGACAAAAGGGTGGAAGAAAACGCAATCGATGATCCGGGTTATTGGAGACGGCCCATTAGAAGGTGGCCAGATCCAACGGTAGATTTTCATGGGGAGGCGAGCATACTAACCGATGCAGATATCGTGATGCTGCGAAATGATTTCCGAATCCCTGCGTCAGTGAAGTTGTTCGCACTTTACCCCGGGAAAAGGATTACGTGTCCCCCACCGGGATGTGTAGGCGTGTTTGCCGAGAGCCTGAGGTCGGGTCTACGATTTCCTTTGCCGCGTATAATTACAGAATATTTGCGGAATTGGAAACTGACTCTATGTCAGATTGCTCCGAATTCATGGAAACGGGTCATCAGTTTGCTAGTGCTCCTTGCCGAGAAGAAGTGGGACTTACCCTCGGCGAATGAGATGAGGAGTATGTTTACTTTTCGAAAGAATCAAGACAGACAAGTCTCAGATCCGCTCCTTACTTTTTCCATTGTCGGTAAACCCCAGTAAAGTGTCAAGGTTGGTGAGCTGATAATGGATGTTTCCGTTGTTGGGTTCTGTGAGCAACGTCAAACAACATGCACAGTATTGAACTTATCGAAATAAATCCTAACGCAGCGGAATCTGTAGTTAGGATATGGACGTTTACCTTTTAATATTTTTGCCGACTCTGAGACGATGTAGAGTACCGTTGATGTAGTTCGTCTGAACACCACAATCTAATGGGCAGATAGATTTGGCCTTTAGTCGATTCTAATCGACACGTCAAACAAACCTCGGTCGCACGGTGGCTGAGTCTCGGACGTCGGGGTGCAGCGGCGGCTCGTGCGAATTGGGCGCGAACTGCGTGCGTGTGCGCGGGCAGCAGTGGACTGCAGCTGGCGTGCGTCGAGCGTAGACGCGTAGAGAGCATGCGTACACGGACGGGTGCTGGGAGCTGGCAGGAAGGATGCGCGCGTGCGTTACGGAAGTCCTGGACGATCGCGGACTAGCGCTGGCGAGTGAACGGACGCGGGCGTGCGCGGCATGGAAACCTGGACGCGGGCGGACTGTTGCGCGCATTGCACTGGCGCGCTGGGGACGACGGCGATGCAGGAAGACCTCACTCGAACAGGCGTGCGGCGCTGGACTGCTTCACGTGAGGATGCTGGGTGTCGCGGCGGGCCTGGGCAATGCGCGACTGCGTGCGGGGCGTACGGTTGCGCTTCGGCTGGACTCGGGCAGCGACCGGCGGCGGTAGGTGGATTCCTGCGGTGGCTCACGGCGGCGATGGGCGGCGGTGATGTGATGATGATGACCAGAATTATATATATATATTAGAGGCTCAATATATTGTACCAAAAAGCCTTCTAATGGATTACCTAAACACCTACTTCGATTAAACTTGGTGGAGCATTTAATCCAATCTCCATACTCTCGAACAATGATATTTCTCGTGCGTATGTAGGAGAAAAATCGGCCAACACCATCGTCATACAAGAGGTTAGGACTTGGTGTATTTATAGACTCCATTAGGGACCTTAAGGAGGTGATAAATATAGGTTTATCTCATTTAGGCCTAGGAATCCTAATTCTATTCCAATATTAATTCAATGTAGGAAGGAGATCTCCTACTAATCTAACTCTTCTAGAAGAGTCCTTAGTCTCCTATCACTAGAGAAGATCCTAATAGGAATACCTTTCCTAATTAAATTAATAATCATAGAATAAAATTAATTCTTAATTTAGGAAGCCTAATTCTACTCCAATTAATTATCTAATGTAGGAAATATATTTCCAACTAATCTCCATCTTCTAGAAGACTCCATAGTCTTCTAATCTCAAGAGAAGATTCTAGTATGAATATTATTCTTCTAATTAAATTAATTAATATGGAATAAAATTAATTCCTATTTAAATGGAATTAAATAATAAAACATCCCACTAGAGTAATATTATTGCTCTACCCATTAACCCACTATTTTACCAATAAAATTGAGCCTCCATGATTAAATAATATTAATCTGATTGATCGATTTACCTCCCTATATTTAAGATATAACGTCCGTTGATTAATTAAATTACTGAAAAAATAATTAATCAATTTCTTATTCATTTTCGAAATTAGTACCACTCAGAACCTTAACCATTATGTCAGACAATCGTCTACCTGCAGGGTTTAACATAATGTACATTCCTGAGCTCATTTCGGGGACGTCATCAATCCAGCACACTGGAACACAGTTACCATAAATAATTTATAATAGCACATCATATAATTATTCTTACTCACCAAAATACCTCGTATGTCATCCTAATAAAATAGGAATCACTTGGTAAATCAAATAAATAAGAAATACAAATATATGCCTATTTTATATTATCTTACAGCTTAAGAGAACTCATCAATCACCGAAGGTCTAGGTTACAACAACGATCAGTGAATCTCATAACCTTATCCTTTCGTGGTCCTGTTCAACACTTAACATAAGTGCTAGTGTAATTCTTCAGTCAAAGACCAACTGAATCAAGAATACACTACAGTCTTTTTCCAAGAGGGGTCTCACTGCCTGTCTAGACTGTGAATGAATAGTTTAGTCTTATAAGGAACCGATAGGTGATCTTTCTGTTCAAAAAACTTCGAACCACACTATCTCAATATAAGACATGGAGTATGATTTGCATAAATAAATAAACTGCAAACATAAATACTTTGACTGAAACA
Organism: Striga hermonthica; assembly: GCA_902706635.1. Taxonomy (NCBI): domain Eukaryota; kingdom Viridiplantae; phylum Streptophyta; class Magnoliopsida; order Lamiales; family Orobanchaceae; genus Striga; species Striga hermonthica. The sequence continues at coordinate 4,681,808 of CACSLK010019758.1, forward strand.
TGATGGCCAGATCAAAATGGAATTGATAGAATCTGCAAAATATAGCTTTTACATCATACCTCTAAGACCCAATACACTCCACGACTTCCAGAAAGAATGGTTGTGGGTTGGTGGAGATTGGTAGTGTGCGGATTTTGCTAATGACCTTCTAGCCAATGGGACGAGTATCCCGATGGCTGTCAAATCTGCGTAATGTAAGTTAAATTCACTTTTTTCCTTCTATTCAAAGTTATTGATTACTTGTTTTCTGTTTTCGCTAACAAGTGGCCTTTTGTGACCTTTGTAGCCAAACCACAAGGAAAGAAAGACCTCGGTTTGAAGGAGAGTTGTACAACCGAGTAGACAAGCTATTCGAGCTTTCTCCGAACAAGCAAAGATACCAACGTCTTGTGAAGGATTCTCGATTGGAGCTTGCTGGTTTGTCGCCCGGAATTCTAGATTCTTGATTTCAACTCGGTAAAGATATCGGTTCTTCATTTGTCGTTCTTTTCCACATTTCGGTTGTCATCCTTGTAATAACTTGAGATCGTTTGTCATGCAGTGTATTATCCGCTGCATGGTTATTTCGGTTTCAGAGATCCCGTGGAAGCTGAGGAATATAGAAGACGTAATCCCAACTTGGATTTGACGTTGCCAGAAGAGGTATTCGAGCCGTGGTTTTCAATGTTCCAAACAGTCTGCGAGCCAAAGCTTCCGAACAACCACCGATTCCCCGAAGAGGCGGTCAAAGCCACAAAAGTTCCTTTAATGTCATGGGACCCAAAGACTCACGCGGGGATTGCCTCCTTGCCCGATGACCAGAAGTTTAGCTATGCCAAGGGCTGTTTGGGGCGAGCGCTCGTGAGCTTTGTGGCTACAGAGGAGAGTTACTGCAACAAAGTTTCTGAGCTCAAAGAAAAAGAGAATGAGCTCAGCTTAAGAGATGGAACCGTGGCGTCACTGGAGGAAGAGAAATCTCGATTTGCAATGTCGATGTTAGAGAAGGATGCGCAATTGAAGGCGGCGCAGACCGAAGTTAATGCCTTGAAGACTAAGAGGGAAAATCTGTTGCTGGCCCACGACATCATGTCGGTTCAACTGTCCAAAGTGGAAGACAAGGTGAAAGAGCAGGAGGAGCAGCTCCAGAAGTTGAGAGTCGAACTTCAGACAGTTCAGTAGGACCGCTCCGACAAAGATGCAGAACTGATTCGGAACAGAGAGGCCCATCAAACCGAGGAGGCCAAACTCCGTGAGGAGTTAGTTGTTGTGGCCGAAACCAAATACCAAGAAGGGTTTGCTGCTGGTAAAAAGGCAGAGGGGAAATCTGAGGAAAAGTCAGGCGATGACGTAGTAATAACTGAGAAAGACTTGGAACTGAATGCTGCTTTAACCCTGCGTTGGGTTATTGATCGAGTCCACGCCGGAATTTACACTATCGATGAGCCACGAGTCTTTTTGCTAGAAAAATTAGATAAATATGGCCTTGACTCCAGGATCAAGAATGCTCACATCCCAGCTGACGAGGATGAACGAGAGTTTGCCGACAAGCTGCTCAAGTAGAGGGAAAGTCGGATGCTTGAGTTAGATATGACTCCCTTGACTGAGGAACGAAGAGCAGCTATTCGCCGGGCTTTCATTAATATGGTTCTTGAGGTCGAAAAAGAGAAGAAGTCAGAACTGATGGATATTTGTGTTGATGCCATTGCCGAGGCCTTTGTCGAGCAGGTGCTCGGAAGCCTCTCCAACGATGAGCTACTTGAAGCTATTATTAGCTTCGCCCAGCGAAAAGTAGCTTAAGATGACGCTAGGGCTAAAGGATGGGTGATTGAGCGCATTCCCTCCGATGAGGATGAGGTCGTGCATGATGACGGCGACGTAATCATCATAAGGCAGAGCGACGTCCTCTCGGCAGTTGAAAGAAAAGAGGACGAAGTCTTCCAGCGCTTGGGACAGAGTTTATTAGAGCACTTGGAGGAGAAGGATAAGACCGAGGCGGATACCGAAAGGCCCTCAACGTCGGCAGCTGGAGAAGCTTCGACATCGGTAACGAGCAAAGAAAGCCTCGAGAAGACGTCATGATTGCTTTAATGTTTTATTTTTGTCTTAGTAATGTATAAGGAACGTTGTCGTTTGTAATGACTTTACCGTATTTTGAATGAAATTTATATTTTCGATCTTAATTTTAATGTTTACCATTGCCTTATTATTTTTTGTAAATATTTGCATACAATGGGATGAGAAGAGATTGGAGCAATAAAATAACGGAGTTAAAGGACGTCGGAATAAACATCGATGAGCATTAAAAGATCATCATAAGATTATTTCGACTCATTACTTAACTATTTCACTCCGTACTTGCTTGAATTTGATTATATTTAAGATGTCGGTTCGATTTACTGCACTTACGACATCTATGGACTTTAGCCCAAACAAGTCACGATAGACTTAGCTTTATTGTATGATCACTGAGTCATCTATGGGACTCAGAAGTGATTTTTATTGTCAGCTCATCGAATCAACGTCGGGATTCGAAGTCATAGAGCATAAGCCTCCCCAAGCCATCTTCAGGGCTTGGAAGTATCCGACTTTGTTGCGTTTGGCTAAGTCACACCAACTTCAGGGTATGAACAAGTCTAGCCTTAGCAACGAGGACCGATTTTTTGAGGGTCCGGTGATCGAACAGTTTTTTGAGGTTCGTCACACAAACTTTATTGACAGCAAAACAACTTTATACACAGATCTTCAAAAAAGTTTCTTTGTACATCAGGGATGTAGGGTAAGGATTCCTTGATGTCCGCTTTATTGGAAATATTTCTTTAGAAATGTCGCATTCCAAGGATATTGGAGAGGGACGGCATCCATGTTTTCAAGTCGGTAAGTGCCGTTGGAGATCACACGGTTTACTTTGAAGGGTCCTTCCCATTTCGGTTGCAGTGGACCGATGTTGGCCCCAATAATTCTTTTCAAAGCGAGGTCACCCACAACAAATGATCGTGGCTTGAGCTTTGCATTAATGTATCTTTCGCTATGTTGTTTGTATGCAGCATCTCGGATTTCAGCTTTCATTTGTAATTCGTTGATTAAGTCGAGATTGGCTCTCAAGTTATTTGAGTTCGCTTCCTCCGAGAAGTGGGTAACTCGGTATGTCGGAGATTTAAGTTCAACATGGATCACGGCTTCAGTTCCATAAGTCAATGAGAATGGAGTCTCTCTAGTTGAATTTCGAGGTGTTGTTCGATAATCCCATAAGACGTGAGGAAGCTCTTCAGGCCAAGACCCCTTCGTGGATTCAAGTCGAGTTTTCAGGCCGTTCTTGATAATCTTATTTACGGCTTCTATTTGTCCATTAGCTTGTGGATGATAGGGCGATGAGAAGAAATGCTTGATGTCGTAATCTTCACAGAAGGCTTCAAATTTCTTTCCTTCAAACTGACGGCCGTTATCAGTTATGATGGAATTTTGTACTCCAAACCGACAAACAACAGACTTCCAAAGAAAATCGATCATCTTTTGCTCGGTGATAATCGCAAGGGGTTCGGCTTCTACCCATTTGGTGAAATAATCAACAGCCAATATTGCGAATTGAACTCCTCCTTTTGTTGTCGGGAGGGGACCGATAAGATCGATTCCCCACTTCGCGAACGGCCAAGGGCTAAAGACTGACTTCAAGGGTTCTGGGTATTGATTAACGTTAGGAGCGAATATTTGACATTTGCGACACTTCCATACCCACTCAGTGGCATCTCTCTTGAGATTTGGCCAGTAATACCCTTGCCAGAGTATTCTATAAGACAAGGTTTGCGCTCCTTGGTGATTGCCGCAGGTACCTTCGTGGACTTCTTCTAGGACACGTCGAGATTCAGTTTCTGACAAGCATCTAAGCAAGGGAGCTGAGTATCCACGCTTGTACAAGATTTCGTCATCTACTGTGAAGTGAGCCGCGCGAACACAAAGAGCACGAGCATCCTTTGGGTCATCAGGTTCGGCCCCGGTTTGTAGGTAATCTTTAATGGGATCCATCCACGTCAGATTTTCAGTGGTTTGGACGACGTCGGTCATTGAGACTTCGGTAACTGCTGTTGAAGGTGTCGCCTGTTGGGTTACTTGCACGAATTCAACGTTTTTCAAGTCGGTGGAAGAAGCCAGACGCGAGAGAGCGTCCACTTGGATATTCAACGTTCGGGGTATATGTTCCAATGTCATCTTAAATTTTTAACAGCTTCTTCTTGACAAGTTCAATAAGGGACTAATCGAGGTTCCTTGATGTCATAAACACCATTGATGTGGCTCACGAGCAATTGAGAATCGGAAAATATCCGAAGCGAGGAAACGTTCATGGATTTAGAGCTTCGTACTCGGCTTCATTGTTAGTAATCCCGATATCAGAGCTTCGTACTCGACTTCACTGTTAGTAGCGGGAAATAGAAATGCCACCGAATAACAAAAAAGTTGTTGATTGGGACTAACCAATACAATGCCTCCTCCGTCGCGTATGGTAATGGACGACCCGTCAACGTAAAGAGTTCATGTTGGGTCTTCAATTGATACTTCTATTGGTGGGGTGAACTCGGCTATGAAATCGGACAACATTTGAGCCTTGATAGCAGTCCGTGGTTGATACTGAATGTCAAATTGCCCGAGCTCTATAGGCCACTTAATCATTTTACCGGACGTGTCAGGTCGGTGGAGAATTTTCCGTAGAGGATACGAAGTGAACACAATGATGGGATGTTCCAAGAAGTACGGCCGAAGTTTGCGGGCAGCGGTAATAAAAGCAGATGCCAACTTCTCCATATGAGGATACCGCAACTCGGCGTCATGCAAGGCTTTGCTGGTGTAATACACAGAAAACTGTTGGAGCCCGTCTTGTCGTATGAGGACGGCGCTAATAGTGACATCACTGACTCCCAAGTACAAATATAGCGGCTCATTCGGAGTAGTTTTTTTCAAAGTCGGGGGTCGTGAGAGGACTTCTTTAATGTTATCGAAGGCGTTTTGGCATTCAGCTGTCCACTCAAATTGCTTCTTCTTCTTAATTGCGTCAAAGAAAGGCTTACAATGATCAGTTGACTTCGAGATGAATCGGTTTAGGGCGGCTAGTCGGCCGGTCAGTGCTTAGACGCCTTTAACAGATGTCGGTGGAACCAAGTCAAGTATAGCTTGAATTTTCGCCGGGTTGGCTTCAATACCTCTCTGGCTTACCATGTACCCTAAGAACTTTCTCGAGCCGACTCCGAAGGTACATTTCTTCGGATTGAGCACCATCGAGTACTCACGGAGGATGTTAAAGACGTCGGTGATGTGGGCAATATGATCGGTTTCTTGTTCCGACTTCACCAACATGTCATCTATGTAAACCTCCATCGTGTGCCCGATTATGTTGGCAAACATTTTATTGACTAACCTTTGATATGTGGCCCGACATTCTTTAATCCAAAAGGCATCATGACATAGCAATAGAGGCCACGAGCTGAGTAAAACGAAGTGTGTTCAGCATCATCCAGATGCATGGGGATTTGATTATAGCCAGAGTAAGCATCCAAGAAACTCATCAGTTGATGGCCAGAAGTGGCGTCCACCATGTAATCGATGTGTGGAACATGATATCTATCTTTTGGACACGCTTTATTCAGATCCGAGAAATCAATGCATAGGCGCCACAAGCCATTGCTTTTCTTGACCAGCACGGGGTTTGATATCCAAGTCGGGTATTTAGCTTCTTTGACAAATTTGTCGTTGATGAGTTTGTTTACTTCTTCTTCTAGGGCTTTTTGGCGCTCAGGTCCAAATTTTCGACGTTTTTGGATGACCGATTTGACAGTCTTGTCAAGGTTGAGCCGATGACAAGCCTTTTGGGGGTCAATTCCCTTCATGTCTTCATGTTTTCACGCGAACACGTCGGGTTTGATTGAAGAAAATGAATTAGCCGAGAACGAAGAGGTTCTTGAAGATTGGCCCCGATACGTAACGGCCTTTCCTGAGTCGACCCATCTATATGGATAATTTCAACATCTTCAACAGGTTCCGTCTGGACATATTTACTTTTGTCTTTAAATTGCAACCTGGGATCTATATCGTCTTGGGTCTGAAAAATCTCTTTGCCAGGACGTTGTTCCCAGGCTTGGTCTTTGCTTGATGTGTCAGATGATCCCAACGTCATGGGGATGTCGGCATCGGATACTGACGAGATGTAGGTGTCCGGGACAAAAGAATTTGTCACATTGGTATTGGAGGGTATATGATTCATGGTGTTACCTTGATCACGATCACCGATTTCTTTTGCTTCAAATGTATGGGTACCTCGTGAAGTTAGGGTTAAATCCAGGTTTCGCTTCTCGCTAATCCCCATAATGAGTACCTTCTCCTTCAATCGTAGGAAACTTTAATGCGTAATGGAAAATGGAGATAGCGACTCGAAGCTTATAGAGAGCAGTACATCCTACAATAGCGTTATATTCATTTTGGATATCCATGATCTTAAAGGTGTCCATGATAATCTTTAATTTAAGGTTCGAATCCTCCGAACCGAATAGGGAGCTGAACTTCACCGAGTGGGCAAGAGATGCTTCCGTTAAAGCCTTGAATTTGATCATTACAGGGATGGATGTCGGCTGGACCCAAGCCCATCTTCTTGAAGGTTTGGAGCATTAGGATGCTTGAATAGGCCCCAGTGTCAACCATAATCCGATGAACAGGAATTCCTCCAATCGGGGCAGTGATGATAAGAGTGTTCGAATGTGGATGAGCGAATAAATTAGCATCTGCTATGTTGAAAGTGATAGGACAATTTCGATTGTTGATGGTATCTCGAAGATCAACATTTAACACTTGTTTCCCGGTATTCTGTGCTTCTCGGGCATAGGCTTTGGCTTTACGTCGGGAGATGTCAAGCTGTTTAGCATTAGTATTCGCTCGAGGTATAAAATTATAATGCGGAAACCTTGGTGAAGTACATATTCTAGCTTTTTTACTCTCCATGGGCGAAGTCCCGATGATATTCGAAAAGATGAAGACTTCCTTGTCGGTCATGCGAATCCTCTTTGCGTTGGCACCTCGGTCATCATTGTCTTCTTCATCCGACATGTCTGCAGGTCTTCCTTTGCGACGGGCGTCAAAGTTCCTGAACTTTTGAAGTTGGGGTTGTCCAATCAAGCGAAGGAGAGCTGATAGCAAGCCGAGGCACTCGTCGGTGTTGTGTCCCGGAGATTTGTGATATGCACAATAATGAGTCTGATATAGGATATTATACCCACAAGGCTAAACCGGTCTGCTGACCGGTCGAGGAGGTCATACTGAGGGGAATTCGAGGAAATCGAGTAGTTAACCAGTCGACCAATCTATCCTTCGACCAGATGAACGGTGAAGCAGTTCCGTCGACCTCGATCGATCGACCACTTCGCGGACTGAACACCTCATAGATCGGCTTAGTCACAGGCGCGTGAAAGAGCCTCTAATGAAATTTTAATGAAATTTCAGAAGAATATTCATCCCATGTGTAGGAAGACACGTGTCGAGAGCACATTGGTTGACAGCAACAACCACCTCTGAAAGCCTACCCCATGTGCAGGAGGACACGCGTCCAAAGAATATTGGTGCAGGCGATAGTGGTGACGGCTACCTCTGACACACGCGTATTGTATGTACGGACGGGCAGTTAGGGCAGACAGCTCACCAAATTCGGGCAGCCCTAGGTCAGGTATCTCACCCCTATATAAAGGGGGTAAGCCTTTCTTCTTCAACACGATTTTTCCATTATTCACTTCAATATACTCATACACATATTGACTTAAGCATCGGAGGCTCTTCACTGGACACAACCCCCGGTGTGAGAGTTTGATATAGGATATTATACCCACAAGGCTAAATAGGTCTGCTGATCGGTCGAGGAGGTCATACCGTGGGGAAGTCGAGAAAATCTAGCAGTTAATCAGTCGACCAACTAAACAGTCGACCAATCTATAACTCGACCAGATGAACGGTCAAGCAGTTCAGTCGAGCAGTTCAATCGACCTCGATCGGTCGACCACTTCGTGGACCGAGCACTTCGCGAGATCGGCCTAGTCAAAGGCGCGTGTAAGATCCTCTAACCGAATTTCAGGAGAATACTTACCCCATGTGCAGGAGGACACATGTCGAGAATATAGTGGTTGATATCGATAACCACCTCTGACAGCTCCCAACGCCCCGCGCCACCTCTGACATGTGCGCGGCGTGTCAGAGTACGGACGGGCAGCTTGGGCAGCCAGCTCACCTTATTTGAGCAGCTATTAAGGCAGACATCTCACCCTTATATAAAGGGGGTGAGCCTTTTTCCCTTAAAACGATTTTTCCATTATTCACTTTAGTATACTCATACACATACTGACTTAAGCATCGGAGGCTCTTCACCGGACACAACCCCCGGTGTGAGAGTTATTTTCAGGTTTTCGACGTTTTACCGACGAGGACGAGAATCGATCTATTCCAAACCAGACCAGGACTTTCACACTTGCATTATTGGCGCCGTCTGTGGGGACTTCGTTTGAGAAGTTGTGTTTGAAGCTTAGCCATGGCGGATGGAATTCCCAAATACTTGCAGTCGACGTTCGACGACGCTTGGACAACGACCAGGCCGATTGGGCAAGGCCCTCCTCTGGGTTTTTCTGGCCCATCGCTGATGCTGATCACTCCTATACCTGTCCTTCAAGGTGTAGGAGCCACGACAGTGATTCCCGGAGAAGATGCTGGCTCCAGTCGTGCTCAGGAGGCTCGCGCAGCAGCTGCGGCGGTGATGCCACCGCCGCCGCTCCAAAATCCCGTGGTGGTGCAACCAGGAGCAGCGGAGACACAAGGAGGAGCTTCACCACAGGCAGTTACACAAGCTCCCGGTAAACAGATGGCGACGATAACCAGGGAGGAGATGCAGAGGATAGCGGCAGCCGCGGCGGCGCAGGCGGTACAGCAGGTCACGAGCCACACATCTCATGCCACCACTGCGCCGACCACGGTAGTGGAAAGCCAGGACGTGGATGTGTCCAGTTATGGAGATGGAGGAGATGGAAGAGATCGTGCGATGGAGAGAATGGTAGAGTAGTTGCGCCAGTTGCAGGACAAGGTTGAGGGGAGGCCGGAGGGGAGAGCTCGAGGACATCCTTTCTCGAGGGAGATTCTTGCTGCTCCTTTACCGAATAATTTCGAGGAGACTAATCTGGTGTATGACGGGTCGTCTGGCCCATCGAGGCATGTGAGGACCTTTGAGAATATGGTTGTGTTACATGGATATTCTGATTCTGTATGTTGCAGGGCATTTCTATCGACCTTGTGTGGAGGAGCACTTGACTGGTTTCATCAGTTACCCCCTGGGTCGATCACGGACTTTGAGGATTTTGCCAGTAAGCTTACCAACCAGTATTCGAGCGCTGTGGTACAGGAGAAGACATATTTGACTCTGATGGCGATGAGGCAGGGAGAGAAGGAGTCGTTGAGGAAGTATGTCGTTCGATACAATCAGACGTGTTTGGAGGTACACTTAGCGTCAGATGAGGTAAAGGCAGGAGGATTGATAAGGAGCCTTCGAGCAGGGCCTTGCCGAACTTCCCTGGCGAAGACCCCTGCTCGATCATATGAGGATGTTTTGAAGAGGTGCCAGAAGTATATTAATCTGGAGGAGATGAAGGTAGAATTTGCGAAATTGGAGGGGGTGGCTCGACCAGAGCCAAAGAAAGAGAAGAGCCCACAAAGGGGGAGATCGCCGAGGAGGAATTCGCCCAAGAGAAGTGGGCCGAAGAGAACATCGCCCAGAAGAGGGGGTCGAGATTCGAAACAGGAGAAAAGGGATGATAGGTGGCAGGAAAGGCCATTGTTGTTTGAGAGACAGAGGTATCATAATTTTACACCTTTGAGGAAAGATTTGACAGAAGTGCTCGAGGCTATGCAGCAGAAGATGTCGAGCGAGGATGTGACGTGGCCAAAGACGAGGTTTACGAGCCCGATTCCACCCAGGTCAGATATTTATTTTCGGTTTCATCGAGATTACAGCCATTCCACAGAGAATTGTAGACATTTGAAGGATGAGATCGAAAGGTTGATTCGTGCGGGGCATTTAAAAATATTTGTGTACCATGAGAGGGCGAAGGAGAAAGGAAGGAGAAGATGTCGAGATGATTCGGAAGAGAGGAGTGATAGAGATGATGAGGGGGATGATAGGGATGGTCAAGATGGTCGAGAAAAGAGGTCGAGGGGAGATGGAGATAAAGGAGGTCAAGGAAGAGAAGCCCCGTTGAAGAGAGGGACGATTTATATGATTTCTGGAGGGCCGACAGATGGCAACTCGAACAACGCTAGGAAGGAGAATGCTCGAGCTGTGAAGAGGAAGAGAGAGGAGGTGGGGATTACGGCTCGCATGCCGGTGATAAGTTTTAAAGCGGAGGATGCTGAGGGAGTGGTCTTACCACATAATGATGCTCTTGTGATTACCGCAGAGGTTACGGGCTTTGATGTAAAAAGGGTTCTTATTGATACCGAGAGTTCGGTAGATGTGATGTTTTATGACTGTTTTGTGCAGATCAACAAAGAGCTGAACATGTAGCTGAAACTAGTGGCCACGGCGCTGTACGGCTTTAACGGAGGAGAGGTTATGCCGATGGGTGAGATCAGCCTGCCCGTGGCGTTGGGATCAGGAGTGATGAGGAAAGTATGGATGGTGAGGTTTATGGTCGTAGGGGCAGAATCATCCTACAACATCATAATGGGGAGAACAAGCTTGAATGCATTCCAGACGATAGTATCCATGTACCACATGACGATCAAGTATCCTGTGGGCGAAAACGTTGGAGAGATCGCTGGGGATCAACTTACCTCGAGGAGTTGTTACCAAACCACGGTGAGCAACAACAAACAGTTGGCGAAGAGGCAGGCCAAGCCAAAAGGGGAGGAGACTAACCGACCATGTGGGTCGAGGACGAAGGAGGATAGGCAGAGAGCAGAGAAGGGTAAGAAGAAGGTGGATATCTAGCCAGGAGGAGAGGTGGAGGAGATCCAGATGGTCGAAGGATATGAGGAGAGGAAGTTTAGAATTAGGAAACATTTGGAGGAGCCTATCCGGTCAAAGTTAATCGATCTGGTGAGGGAGTTTGCTTATATTTTTGCTTACACTACGGAGGAATTGACAGGAATAAGCGCGGAGGTGATCGAGCATCGTCTAAATATCGACCTCAGTGTGAGGCCGGTGAAACAAAAAAGGAGACACCACGGGGCGGAGATGGACAAAATTATTGAGAAGGAGGTCGTAAAGTTATTGGGAGCGGGGCATATCAAGGAGATCCAGTTCCCCGAATGGTTGTCAAATACGGTGATGGTGTCAAAAGTGGAGGGAAAATAGAGAATGTGCATTGATTTCCGCGATCTAAACAAAGAATGCCAGAAGGATTTATACCCACTACCCAGAATCGACCAGCTGGTCGGCTCAACGGCAGGGTGCGAATTGCTGAGCTTAATGGATGCCTCCCAGGGGTACCACCAAATTCCCTTGGAGAGAGAAGATAGGAAACAGGTGAGTTTCGTAACGAGTCGGGGAACCTATTGTTACGTGGTGATGCCGTTCGGCCTAAAAAACGCGGGCGCCACGTATCAAAGGTTGGTCGATAAAATTTTTAAAGAACAGCTTGGGAGGAACATGGAAGTATATATGGATGATATGTTGGTGAAGAGTAAGGAGGAGATGGATCACGTGCGGGACCTGAAAGAGACGTTCTTAACATTAAAAAGGTATGGGATGAAGCTAAACCCAGCCAAGTGCTCTTTTGGGGTAAAATCAGGAAAATTCTTGGGTTACTTAGTGACCAAGAGAGGTATTGAGGTGAATCCCGAGAAGGTGCGAGCAGCGATGGAGATTGATATAGGATATTATACCCACAAGGCTGAACCGGTCTATTGACCGGTCGAGGAGGTCGTATTATGAGGAAGTCAAATAAATCGAGCAGTTAACCAGTCGACCAAGCAAATCCGTCGACCAAACTATCCTTCGACCAGATACACGATCGAGCAACCTATTCGACCTCAACAGGTCGATTACTTCGAGGACTTAACACCACGCTGTTCGGCCTAGTCATAGGCGCGTGAAGGAGCTTCTGACAGAATTCCAGAAGAATATTTACCCCATTTGCAGGGGGACACGTGTCGAGAAGGCAGTGGTGGATAGCGATAACCACCTCTTGACAGCCTACCCCATGTGCAGGAGGACACGCGTCCAAAGAGGATTGGTGCAGGCGATAGTGGCGACGGCTACCTCTGACACACGCGTTTGGTGTGTACGGACGGGCAGTTAGGGCAGACAGCTCATCAAATTCGGGCAGCCCTAGGTCAGGTATCTCACCCCTATATAAAGGGGGTGAGTCTTTCTTCTTCAACACGATCATTCTACTACGTACTCTTGAGAATTGATTGAACATACACTGACTTAAGCTTCGGAGGCTCTTCACCGGAAAACCCCTCCGGTGTGAGAGTTCTTTGTAGGTGCACGACGTTCAACCGGTGAGAAGGAAGGCGATTACTCAAGTTCCAGCCGGTCGAGAAGTTTTGTGTTACCATTTGGCGCAGTCTGTGGGACTTTCGTTTGAAAAATTGTGCTTGAAGCTCAGCTATGGCGGACGGAATTCCCAAAAACTTACAGTCAACGTTCGATGATGCTTGGACAACGACCAGGCCGTTGGGACAGGGTCCTCCCCCGGGTTTTTTTGGCCCATCGCAGACGCCGATCACTCCAGTACCTGTGCTCCAAGGTGTGGGAGTGGCAACGGCGATTCCCGGAGGAGACGCTGGCCCCAACCGGGCTCACGAGGCCCACTCAGCGGACGCGGCGGCGATGCCACCACCACCACCACACAGCTCAATGGCAGCGCAACCAGGAGTAGGGGGGTGCAACTGGGAGCGATGGTGGCGCAACCGGGAGGAACGGGGATGCAACCCGAAAGAGCGGTGGCCCAAGGAGGAGCATCACTGCGAGCAGTGGTTCAGGCCCCCGAACAGCAGGTGATAATGACCAGGTAGGAGATGCAACAAATGGTGGCGGAGGCGGCCGCGCAAGCAGTTCATCAAGTCACAAACAGTCTCTCTCGGGCTACGGCGATGCCGAACACTATTGCAGGGTCACGCCAAAACGCGGAGGAGGATGAGTCCAGCTATGGTGGAGGTGGGCCCACACATGACCGGGAGATGGGGAGGATGGCGGAACAGCTGCGCCAATTGCAGGCTAAGGTGGATGGTCGAGTAGAGAGGCGCACTCGAGGACACCCGTTCTCGGCAGACATACTAGCAGCACCCTTGCCAAATAATTACAAGGATACCAACTTGGTGTTCGATGGGACTTCTGACCCGTCGAGACACGTGAGGACATTTGAAAATATGGCTGTGTAGCACGGATATACTGACCCCGTTAGTTGCAGGGCCTTTTTATCGACCCTTAGGGGAGGGGCGCTCGACTGGTTCCAACAGCTCCCCCCAGGCTCGATAGTGGACTTTGAGGATTTTGCGGAGAAGTTGACAAATCAATATTCGAGCGCGGTGGCTCAGGAGAAAACGTATTTGACATTGATGGCGATGAGACAAGGCGAGAAGGAGTCACTGCGTAAATATGTCGCTCGATACAATCAGGCTTGTTTGGAGATTCCATCGGCGGTCGACGAGGTCAAGGCGGGAGGACTGATAAGGAGTTTGCGGGCAGGACCGTGTCGGACTTCTCTGGCTAAGACTCCTGCTCACACATATGATGAGGTATTGAGGAGGTGCAGGAAATATATCAATCTCAAGGAGACTGAGGCGGAATTTGCCAAACTAGAAGAGCTAGGTCGAGGGGAGTCGAGGAAGGAGAAAGTAGTTTCGCCTAAAAGGAAAGCCTCGCCCAGGAGGGAGGGGCGAGCTAAGCAAGATCGAGGGCGAGAGGACAGGTGGAAGGAACGACCTATCTCTGGAGGGAAGAGATTCCATGATTACACCCCATTGAACGCGAAGGTAGCCGAGGTTCTGATGGCCATGGAGAAAGGGATAGATGGGAAAGATGTGACGTGGCCAAGGTCGAGGTTCGAGGGGCCCACCCAACCGAAGTCGAGGAGATATTGCCGCTTCCACAAGGACTATGGCCATACTACTGAGGATTGTCGGCATCTCAAGGACGAGATTGAGCGCCTTATTCGAGCAGGGCATCTCAAGGAGTTTGTCTATCAGGATAAGGGGAGGAGGAAGGAGAAGAGAAGGTGTCGGGAGGACTCGGTAGAGAGGAGTGAGGAAGATGATGATGACGATGCGCGAGGTGGTCGAGATGGTCGAAAAAGAGATGAGGGGAAGAGGAGGCGAGGAAGTAGAGAGCGGGAAAGAGAAGGAGATGGAGGCCAAGTAAAGAGAGGCACGATATATATGATTTCAGGAGGACCGACTGACGGGGACTCGAATAATGCGAGGAGAGGCCATATTCGAGCAATGAAAAGGAAGAGGGAAGAAGTGAGTATCACGGCCCGCATGCCGGTGATAAGTTTTAAGGCGGAGGATGCCGAGGGAGTGGTCCTGCCGCACAATGACGCCTTGGTGATAACCGCGGAGGTTGTAGGCTTCGACGTGAAAAGGGTATTCATTGATACCGGGAGTTCGGTAGTTGTGATGTTCTACGACTGTTTTGCGCAGATTAACAAGGAGCTGAATATGGAGCTGAAACCGGTGACCACGGCCCTTTACGGCTTTAATGGGGGAGAAGTTATGCCGATGGGAGAGGTCAGTTTGCCCGTGGCATTGGGATCAGGAGAGTTGAGAAAGGTGCGTATGGTGAGATTTGTGATTGTAGGGGCTGAGTCGTCCTATAACATCATCATGGGGCGGACAAGCTTGAATGCATTCCAGGTGGTCGTATCCACGTACCACATGACGATCAAATATCCGGTGGGCGAAAACGTAGGGGAGATCACCGGGGATCAGTGTAACGCCCCACTTTTATTTACCGGAAATCAGAATAAATTTTTCGAAATTTATTTTCAAAAACAATATTTGAGGCGCTACTCTTCTTCAAAACAATAATCAATACTCATCAATTTCTCAATACTCGGCAATTATCAATACTCATAATCAATAATATAATCTCAATAATGCAATAATAATCCAATAATGATCTAGGGAAATAAACCCTATCAACAATCCAGTATTCCAATGCTAGAAAACGATAATCATTAATAATGCAATAATGTCCAAACTCAGTTCAAAGCGGAAGCATTTATTCAAATTAAAGACCACCACTCGCATCCCTTCTGTCGTGCCGCTCTATCTAACCTGCATCCATGAAGAGCAGGTGGGGATGAGCACAAGAGGAAAAGTAGTGCTCACCACTATGCAATAAATGTTAATCTCAATAATAAACAGTAATCAATAATCGAAAGGTATGGTCTCAGCATGTATACGTAAATAATTAGTTATCCCAACCTCCTATCCCAAGTTCGTTCTCATGTGCACACCTATATCAATAGACTACTGCCGACTATATACCGAAAGCCACGGCCCTCGGCCTTCTGGTCTTACAACGAGTGTCCAGCCAGTAGGAGTCTCCCCCGAAGGCCCGGCCTCGCCATCGGACTTACATCGGGGTACTTATCGCTGACCGAGCACGGCCCTTGTCTCAAGCGACGTGTCCTTCGCAAGGACGTAAAGAGGAGATCACCCCATCGGAGTCGTTCTATAGTTACGGGGATAACCATTCGATGGTCGATACAGCTCACATCGAAGGCTACATGTTCCACATGCATACTTTGATCATACCACAATTAAAACAGTAATAACATTTAAGGCATAGAAATTTTACAATTACAACCCACCTGGTATCGGTTGATAAAGCAATTAGTCAGAAGGTCGTAGGTGGTCGAGACACTGCTTTTCAGACACCTACATAAGTCAAGACAGTCCCATAAGCAACTATCTCGACTCTTGCACAGATAACGAGAATTATGCTTAGTCGAATAACATCGACTAAGGAACTCGTGGAAGTTGTGGAGTTGGAATATTAGGACGACTCCTAGACTCGACCAATTAATTACTAAATCAATTAATAGATCACATAAAAGCAGGCAATAAATGTTCGACACAAAACGGGTTAAAACGGTTAAAAAGGCTAGTTCAAATTTTATAAGAATATGGCTAAGGGGAGTTGGACTTAGTTATTTCAATTCAAATTTTTACTGAGTGTTAAGGGCTGAAAAATACATATTTTCACCAAAGGAAAACCATTTAACATGCTTCTAACTATTTTAAGTATTTTACTCAAAATCTGACCAGAAATCAAATTAAATTATTTAAAATAGCTACAGCTCGAATTTAAATCTCAAATTTTTACAGCAGCAATATAATCTGGAGAAAAACAACATATTCAAAAATTAGCAAAATCGGACAGGAACTCGATTTTATATGAATTTATTACGAAACAGCCCAGAATTAGTTTTCGAGTTTTGACAAGTCTACAGGCCATATAAAACTCTCAAATTTTAACCACAAGTACTACAATTCCAACATTACAACATATCCCAAAATCAGAATTTTTGGGTAAACACACGATATATAGTGATTTTAACAAAAACCGGCTGCAGCACGTTTTTCAAAAATTCATAACTAATTCAATACACATCGAAACGACGCGAGGCCAAAGGCGTTGCGTCAAGGACGATCCTAAGTCCAATAATCCACAGCACTTCCACATAAAATACTACTCGAAACTCAGTTCGATAATTTTCAAAGTGACGGCAATCACTTTGATACCCAATATTAACAATACATCCTAATTACACACGAAAGCATTCCGAACGCACGTAATTAATTCGAATATCATTCGATCAGCAACGTAACACACATACGAGTACTAACACATAAACACAAACTAAATAATTAAGTCGAGGGGTTAACTCGGGTACCGTTCTCGGGACGGGGATACGAAGAACGAACAACGGACTAACAAACGAACTCGACGTCTCAACGTGTCTCGCCGGGACAAGAGGGCAGCGACCGAAGGGCTCGATGCTGGTCGCCGGAGTGGGTCGACGGGATGTACGGTTGCTGCGTTTGAAAGAACTCGGGTGAAGGTGGCGACAATGGCGGCTCGGCGTCCGGAACTCGTCGGCTTCGTTTAATGCTCCGCCGGAACTCGACGGAACTCAACGATCACGATAGGCTCTTCGACGGAACCCGACGGGTCCCGCAAGCTGAGATTGGACGTTGATGGAGGAGTGCTCGCCGGAAGAGCTTCTCACCGTGAAAGCTTGATGGCAGTAATGATGATGACCTGATGATAGTGATGGGCCGCTGGGGACGATGCGAGGCAGCAGTAACGGTTCTCCAGGAGTGGTGCTGCACGGCGGTCTTGTGGTGGCTGCGCGATCGGAGGCAGTGATGGTGACCGGCAAAGATGACCGCTGGTATGATGGTGATGAGAGTTCGCGGACAGTGACGATGGTGCAAACAGATGATGATGATGATGATGGTAGAAGATGGTCGATGATGCTGGTTGATGATGGCGGCGAGAGGGAGCAGATGAAGAAGACGATCGCAGGTTTGAAGGAAGAAGAAGGTTTGCAGGCTGCGGAGGTTTAATTTTTCTGCGCAAGGGCTGTATATATATATACATATATACATACATATTCCTTAAATGATTAGGTTTAATTTTCATGTTTGACAAGAAAATTCCACACGCACACACACGCACGTGAGGGAGGGAACTGGACCGGGTCAAAAATTCGGTTCATCGGGTCGAAAGCTCGGTTCTAACGCGGCTTTAAGAAATTGGATCGATTCTCGGGCTCGGTTAAAATCGCACGATTAATAAAATAAAACCGGACCAAAATATATATATAACACATTTTATTATTTTATTAATAATACACAATTAAACACATCATATTTTAAAATAATAATAATAATAGTAATAAAAATATGCATTTAGACAAATAATTACAATTTGACAATTATTAATATTTAGACAATTAATATTAGAAATAGTAATATTACTAATACCAACAAATAATAGTAATTTGGCATTTAATAATAATAATAATAATAATAATAATAATAATAATAATAATAATAATAATAAATAAGGAAAATAATAATAACAATAATCAATATTTATTCCCAATTACTCCACGATAAAATGGGGTATTACAGTCTATCCACCTTACAAAGAATTCCGTCCTCGGAATTCGAAAATAAAGATCTAGAAAGCGCTAGAACGCAAAGGGAATATCAAAACATGAGGTTTTGTACTCTCACCAATTCTCGATCTCCCTTTTTCAAGTCGTCTCTCCCTCGACTCGACTACCCCCACAGGACTTTGACGAATACCCCTCCCGGTCTTTTCCTAATAGACCCTCTGATCCACTAGGTCACCGGTACCTCCATACAAGTAGGGTTCTGCCTAACACGCAGCTCGTCACAAACACACATACCTCGAGGTCAAGCACACGTTCCCTCCACCATGAGGCACAAAAACGTGTCATGCATCCTCGTAATTTCCAGTGGTGTAGTCAATCATCAGGCTAAGTCATCGACTTGGTCGACAATCATGATAAGACTGAAATGGCCTGGCCGTAGCCTCTTCTCTTACCACGAAGCTCCTCGCTCCACGTGGTAACTACATTGCAATTGAGCACAACAACTCATAAAGATAAAACCTCCAAGCAAGACCTTACAATTAGGTCATTGCAATACACGGGGAAAATTCCTGGAATCGACACGCATTTACACGCTAAAGACTTGGCAGTTGTGACATGAATGGCTGGTCTGGCACGCGGCAACGCGGCACGCTACATGCGGCACACTACACACGGCACTTCCTACGACTCGAGATGCATAATCGAGCGTGGCACGCCTGTGCGCGGCACCAACACACAGTACACCTACACCACCCGCATCCAGTAGCTACAGTTCATTTCTCATCAACTGTTACATCTCCCCGTGCTGATACGTGTACGAAAATTGAAAATTCCCTTGTGTTTTGTGACCCTAATCCAAACATCGAAATCCAAGTACTCTGATTTCGCTATCGGGGTACTCATACTTCATCATGATTCAAGTGGCCGAGAACTCACGATGTTTCTCACAACTCCTTGGCTACTCTCCTCAAAGACTCCTTCTTAACAATCATAGAACTGGCCTGAACCTCCTCGCGATCCTCCGACATGGCCCTCAA
>CACSLK010019758.1:4711015-4722794 GCA_902706635.1 Striga hermonthica
ATCGAGGGATGTGAAGGGAGAAAGTTCAGGATTGAAAAGGATCTAGGAGAGTCTATTCGGTCGAGGCTGATCCAGTTGGTTAGGGAGTTCGCTGATATTTTTGCCTATACAGCAGAGGAGTTAATAGGAATAAGTGCGGAGGTGATCGAGCATCGGCTAAACATCGACCTCAGCGTGAGGCCGGTGAAGCAGAAAAGAATGCACCATGGAGCGGAGATGGACAAGATCATCGAGCAGGAGGTCGAGAAACTGTTGGGAGCACGACATATTAAAGAGATTCAGTTCCTCGAATGACTGTCAAACACCGTGATGGTGTCGAAGGCGGAAGGGAAGTGGAGGATGTGCATTGATTTCCGCGATCTGAACAAAGCATGCCCGAAGGATTTATATCCGCTTCCCAGGATCGACTAGCTGGTCGACTCCACAACTGGGTGTGAGCTACTCAGTTTGATGGACGCATCCCAGGGTTATCATTAGATCCCGCTGGCTCGAGAGGATTGGAAAAGGGTCAGCTTTGTAACAAGCCGTAGAACATACTGCTATGTGGTGATGCCATTCGGTCTAAAGAATGCAGGGGCGACATACCAGAGGTTGGTGGATAAAATTTTTAAGGATCAGTTGGGAAGGAACATGGAGGTATATGTGGATGATATGCTGGTAAAGAGCAAAGAGGAAATTGACCATGTGAACGACTTAAAAGAAACATTCATGACCCTCCGGAAGTATAGAATGAAGCTGAATCCCGCTAAGTGCTCGTTTGGGGTCAAATCTGGAAAATTCTTGGGCTGCATGGTCACGAGGAGGGGGATCGAGGTCAACCCGGAGAAGGTGAGGGCGGTGATCGAGATGAAGCCCCCCACGAAGGTGAAGGAGGTGCAGATCTTAACTGGTCGAATAGCAGGCCTGTTTTATTTCTAAGGTAGCTGAGAAAAGCGGGCCCCTATTTAAGACACTCAGGAAGAGCTCGAAATTTTAGTGGACAGAAGAAGCCCAAAAAGCATTCGAGGAGTTGAAGAGGATGTTGGCCAATCTACCACTATTGGCAAAACCGGTGCAAGGAGAGGACTTGGTGTTATATGTATCCATCGGTGAGACGGCTGTGAGCTCTGTGTTATTGCGGGAGGAAGGGACAGCCCGATTTCCGATCTATTATGTAAGTAAGGTGATGCAAGGGGCGGAGAGGAGGTACTCAGAGATTGAAAAAGGGGCCTTGGCAGTGGTGGTCACTGTAAGGAAGCTGAGACCATATTTCTTGGGACATAGGGTGAAAGTCCGAACGAACATGCCATTGGGAGAAACACTGGGTCGACCCTCCGTGTCGGGGCGGTTAGTCAAATGGGCGGTCGAGCTGAGTGAATACACAATTATCTACGAGCCAAAAAGGGCGATTAAGGCTCAAGCGCTGGCTGACTTTATACAAGAAGGGACGAAGGAGAACGAGGAGTCTGAGGGGGTGTGGCAAGTGTTTGCAGATGGATCGGTGTCGAGGGCTGGAGGTGGCCTAGGCATCGTACTTATGTCGCCAAAAGGTGACAGCCTGGAGTTCGCAATCAAGGTGGCCTACCAGATATCAAATAATGAAGCGGAATACGAAGCGGTCATTAAGGGACTCAAACTGGCCTTAAGTGGCGGAGCTCGAGCAGTGCAGGTGCATTCAGACTCACAATTGGTGGTGGGTCAATTCCAGGAAGGATTCAAGGTCCGGGAGGAAAGGATGATGAAGTATGTGGAGGAGATAAAGAAGTTGCAGGGAGAGTTTGATTCTTTCTAATTAATCCAGATACCTCGAGGAGAAAATGGTCGAGCGGATCTGTTAGCTAAAATGGCACAAAGTCTGGTGGACTGCAAGAGCAGAAGTGTGACCTTGCTGCACATGGAGAAGAGCGTGGTCGAGAAGGAGGTGGTCGAGATAGAAGAAGTCGAGGATTGGAGGGCGCCGATAATAAAAGAATTGAAGGGAGGAGCTGTTAAAGTGATAAGGAGATTTTTCGAGCATGGAGGGATTCTCTACAAAAGGTCGCACGCGGGCCCCCACTTGCGATGTGTAACCGGAGAAGAGGGGCGATATGTGTTGAAGGAAACTCATGAGGGCTGCTGCAGTAACCATAGCAAGGCGGGTTCCTTGGTAGCAAAGGCTCTAAGAGCAGGATATTTCTAGCCAACAATGAGAGAAGATGCCAAGGAGATGGTGCGGAAGTGTTTGCAATGCCAGAAGCACGGCCCACTTATTCACTAGCCGGCTGAAGCCATGACAGCGATGAGTTCTCCTATCCCGTTCGCACAATGGGTGATCGACCTGGTTGGGCCCATGCCCCAAGGAACCGGACAGAGGAAGTTCTTGATTGTCGCGGTCTATTATTTCACGAAGTGGGTGGAGGCTGAACCCCTGGAAAAGATCACGGAGGAGAAAGTGATACATTTTCCATATGATAACATATGTTGCAGGTTGTAGTTCCTAAAGTGTTGGTGTCGGACAATGGGACACAGTTCAATGGCAAGCGGATTCGGGCATGGTGCGAGGACATAAAAATTGATCAACATTTTGCTTCAGTCGCACACCCGCAGGCCAACGGGCAGGTCGAAGTGACCAACAGAATTATATTGAATGGTCTGAAAACAAGGTTGGAGAAAGCATCGGGAGCATGGGTGGACGAGCTTACTTCGGTGCTATGGGCGTACAGAACAACTCCCCGATCGACCACTGGGGAAACACCGTTTAGTATGGTATACGGCATGGAAGCTTTGTTGCCGGTAGAGGTCGAGGTTCAGTCCTAAAGATCGAGCACATATGATCAAGAACAGAATGAACATCTGATAATGGCAGCGCTCGACACAATCGAAGAACTTCGAGGAAAGGCAACAATCAGAGTCGAGGCGTACAAGCAAAGGATGCGAGCAGCGCATGACAGAAAAGTGAAAACACGAAGATTCCAATTGGGTGACTTGGTGTGGAAGAGAGTCGATGTGCTGAAACACGTCGGGAAATTAGAGCCAAACTGGGAAGGACCATACCTGGTCGAGAAGGTCCATGCTGTAGGAGCATACTCTTTAAAGGATGCTGAAGGAAGATCTCTAGCCAGGTCATGGAATGTGGCTATATGCTTAAAAAAAAATTTCTTTTTTTTTTTTACTCATTATCACCAATGTAATGAAATGCTTTGCTCGATGATGAATGGAATGCTGTATCGAAGTTTCTACAATTTACTATTTACCGAATTAACTTTACATAGTCGGAATCCCTGGATTAACCTTGATGACAGGCTGTATGTGAAAAATCCATCATGATTAAGGCCATGAGGCTGGATGGTCGTATGTAACGACCACCTCTTTGAAGGTGGGCATGCGTTCAAGGACAAAATCCATCATGATTAAGGCCATGAGGCTGGAAGGTCGTATGCAACGACCACCTCTTTGAAGGTGGGCATGCGTTCAAGGACAAAATCCATCATGATTAAGGTCATGAGGCTGGATGGTCGTATGTAACGACCACCTCTTTGAAGGTGGGCATGCGTTCAAGGACAAAATCCATCATGATTAAGGCCATGAGGCTAGATGGTCGTATGTAACGACCACCTCTTTGAAGGTGGGCACGCGTTCAAGGACAAAATCCATCATGATTAAGGCCATGAGGCTGGATGGTCGTATGTAACGACCACCCCTTTGAGGGTGGGCATACGTTTTCAAGGGAAAAAATCCATCATGACTAAGGCCATGAGGCTGGATGGTCGTATGTGACGACCACCCCTTTGAGGGTGGGCATGCGTTTCAAGGGGAAAACCCATCATGACTAAGGCCATAAGGCTGGATGGTCGTATGTGACGACCACCCCTTTGAGGGTGGGCATACGTTTTAAAGGGAAAAATCCATCATGACTAAGGCCATGAGGCTGGATGGTCGTATGTGACGACCACCCCTTGAGGGTGGGCATATGTGTATGTGTAGGGTGCGACTAAACTACTCAAGTAATCGGGAGGCAAACACACAAGCATCATTTAAATAATGACGAATGGACTGGCTAATGAAAGCGTATCAAAAACATTATTGAAGATCAAGGCAAGCATAAGACAAAATACCATTATTCCACGAGTATTACATAGTGCATCAGAATACATAATTCAAGTTCAATACGGACAATATGGAAACTACAAAACTACGCCTAAGGAGGAGGAGCGGCGGCCGAGTCGGCATTACGCTGATGGGCGTTGGGATCGAGTGGATGGCCGGTTCCGGAGGTCGAGTCACAAGCTTCGTTA
Organism: Striga hermonthica; assembly: GCA_902706635.1. NCBI lineage: Eukaryota > Viridiplantae > Streptophyta > Magnoliopsida > Lamiales > Orobanchaceae > Striga > Striga hermonthica. Next base: position 4,715,269 of record CACSLK010019758.1, read on the forward strand.
AGTGGACGATGACGTATAGACTCGGTCAGCACGGCTAACATAGGAGCAGGGGGAGTTAGACCATCGGGCAAGGCATATGTCTTCTTGAGTATATCTGATCGAGCCAAGGTTCTTTCGAGCAACCCAGACCACCACTCATGTTCGAGCGGCAAGGAGGGATCACCCTGGAAGCTAGGAGGAACCTTGGGTAAGGCGTCCCAGATAGCCAAGGGATCGAGTTGCTCGAAGTCATCCTCAGCGATTTGCTCGTCTGCCTTCTGAAGGGCAAACTGGAAACAGTCTACCCCGAAATCTTGAACCTCCTTCAGATACTGTGGCGACTGCACGAAATCGGCCACCGTTTGAGCGCGATATTCTTTAAGGAAGAGTTGCCCCGTTGTGGTCGCCCACATCATTTGCCGAGCTCGGAGAGCCGCCGCATCAGCGTAGCGCTTGAGTTCGTGAGCATGGGCAGCCCTTTCCTTCGTTAAAGTGGCATCTGACTCTGCTCGAGCAGCCTCTGCTTGTGCTCGAGCAGCCTCTGCTTGTGCTCGAGCTGCTTCTAAATCTGCTCAAGTCTTTTCTGCCTCGACCCGGGCAGCTCGCTCCTGCTCGAGTGCCTTCTCCCTCTCCTTCATCGCAGCTTCCTTTTCCGCTACGGCCGCCTCCTTAGCTGCGAGGGCAGCGTCCCTTTCTGCGAGAGCCTTACTTTTATTGTTGAGCTCTTCATCAAGGGATCGAAGCTTTACGTCGAACTCAGTCTTCTGCTCCACTTGGGTCTCGCGGAGCTGGGAATTATGCTTTACGAGAGTGGAGTTCTTATCCTGCAAGAACTTAATTGTGCTCTCGAGGCTTTTCAGGGACTTCCCGGAGCTGTTGCGAGCCTCTTGCACTGTGGGCAAGAATTGGACCAAGCCCTGTAATCAGTGAAGAGGGCACAGTTCAAAGCTTGTGTAAGAGGTGAAGAATATGAAAGAAGACAGGAAAATGCGAGGAAAACAATACCTGGGTAATCCACTGAACGAATTGATCCCCAAATTCAGGCAGTGTGGGGCCAAGCTTTTTGCGATCGTCCTCGAGAAGAACACCCTCGAGGCGCTCGGCCACCTCGATCGTGGACGCCGACATCAAGGACGTTGGCTTCGGGGCAAGAGGGTCAGGAGGAAGATAACTGTCGCGCCCCCGCTTCCAGACGACCGTACCTTGATCGGTGCGAGACCGTTTACCTAGCACTGTCTCACGCCCGGTATCAACTTTACTGCTGGACTCGACCAGTGCCTTGGTCGAGCCAGCAGATTGGGTCTTGAGGGATTGTTGGTCGAGAGGAGGCTTTTCTAAAGCTTGGGTCTTGGATGAGGAGTGGGGCTCGGGAGATTTGTCCATGATTTTGGAAGAAGTGGAGTCTTTGAGATTGGGAGATCGACGATCGGTTTTCTGATGGCTGTCGATCCTTTGGCGGTCGTCAGTTCTTTGCGAGCGATCGTCGACCTGCTGAGATGACGATCAGTGGTCTTTTGACGGTCGTCAGATTTGTGTTGACGGTCGGCAACCTTCTGACGATCATCGACCTTGGAGGAGGTCGAAGACTTGGCGGCTGAAGAAGAAATGGATTTTTGCTGAGGGTTCTGGGAAGTTTGCCCTGGCTGCTTCGGCGGCTGAGGTTGTAGTGGACGTTGCTGTTGCTGTTGTTGCGGCTGTTGAGGCTGCTGCTCTGGTCGCTGTTGGGTCTCCTTGGGCGGTGGTGGAGGGGGCGGCGGAGTCTGCCGCGGGGACGATTGCTGTGGCGGCTCTGGTCGAGACCCATCAGAGCTAACTGACCCATCGACCTTGTCGCCGCTTGACCCAGCGACAGCCCCCGATTTCTTGTTCAGAGGAGTTTTCCTCGGAGGGATGTTGAAACTGGGCACCTCTGCGAAAAAATCACAATATAGATCATATTCGAGGTCAGTAATAATCACTTGGAATAAAAATGAGGAAACGCACGAACATTCAGCTAATCTGCTCGATTACTACCTGGATCATCTTCAAGTCGAATAAGATCGAGGATCTCGTTGGTGGGAGGAGGACAATTCTTGTGGGTGAGAAGACCACAATGGTGGAGAAGGTTCTCGTCTTTGAGGAGAGTTTTTGATGCAACGGACTTAGAATTCCATGTATGGACCCGTTACTCGAAAAGGGGGTTCGAAGGAGGGGCAAAAACTTCCTGAGGAACCTCCTTGACCCAAGGGATGGAAGGCCAAGAGAAAGGCTCAGCAGGACGGACAAAAATAAACCGATCGATCCATTTAGGAAGGTTGGAGGGGACGTCGTTGATGAAATGAGCACCATTACGACTTTTTAAGTACAGGCCTCGACCTTGTTTGGAAGGGACATAACAGTAATGGAAGAAGGCAAGGTCGAATCGACCAAGGCAGACGTGGAAAAGAATGACGAAAGTGGTCATAAAATGAATAGCATTAGGGGGAAGTTGATGAAGAGGAAGCCCGAACCACTCGCAGATCTGAAGAAGATCAGGACTCAGAGGGAAACGAAGACCAAGTTTAAACTGGATTTCGAAGAAAGTGTAACAATCCCGTGGAGGATGGTCGAATTTGTCAGAGGGAGAGGACCTGAGGAACGCCCAACCAAGAGGTTGGCCGATTTTGTCGGGGTTGAACCAAGGATGAGAAAGAGAAGTAGAAGAAGAACGCTTGGAAAGTTTTTTGGTCGAGGATTGTTTGGGCGGAGAACTCGAAGAGGGAGGAGCAGTGGGCTGCAGAGAAACAACCTCGTTCTCCTCTGGCTCGTCTAACGCGCCAAGAGGAGGTCGACGATGGCGGAGAGGAACGTTATCCATGGTATCCCCGGAGTTCGAAGAAGCGACGCGGGCCGTAAAAACACGAGTAGGAACTGTATCGCTGGGGCGAAGGATAGAGAGAGGGACAGCTTCGAGCGCAGAGGGTGGTATTTCAACTGAATCAGAGGAGGTCTCAGAGTCTGAAAAGAAAATCAAAACAAAAACAAAGAGAACAATATCAAAAAGCAGCTGTCGCAAAGAAGAAAGAGGGGAGAAGAAGGATTAGGGTTTTAGGGGGGAGCAATCCAAAAACCAAGAGGAGAATTCGGGAAGTAAAGGGACGGAAATTTCAAAAATTTTCAAAGAAGAGACAAAATCCTCAACATTCAATAGACAAACAAGAGTATTCCAAGCGCAAATTCAACACAAGACAAGCCAATTTGAAACAATTCAGCAGGCAGATCAAGAGCACCCAATATTGAAAATCCAAGAATACACAAAATAGAACTACAAAGAATATAAATTTAAGTGTGAAGAGACTTACTCATAACCGTGGATTGATAATTGATGGAAGTTCGAAAGAGCGCAGGAGAAATCGCCGAGAAAACAAAGGTTTTTTGCAGAGAGAATTTTGGGCGCAGAAAAATTCAGAAACTGTGAAGGTGGAAAAAGTTGGAAAATACGCTAAGTATGGAATTTATACTTTGGGAGATTGAAGGGTGGAGAGACGAGGGCCGTCGGATTAAAGTTAGATCCAACGGTGAGGAGTATTAATTTGCACGGAGCTCAAAACGGACGCGTTAGGCGAGGAGGCGCAATAATTAAAGAGCCTGACACATATGACAGACGTGACGCGTGACAGAAAATGGGTGCGACAGAAAGGACTTAAAGCAGACAACTTTATTTCTAGTGATTAATGGGAAATTATTCAAAAAAATGAGCGGGAAAGCTTACCAGCTGGTCGATATCTAACGACGAACCATCCAGAAGGACGATGAATACTATTTCACTCTTAGATCGAGTCATTCAGACTCGACCAGAGTGGGGGGGACTAGATGATATAGGGTATTATACCAACAAGGCTGAACCGGTCTATTGACCGGTCGAGGAGGTCGTATTATGAGGAAGTCAAAGAAATGGAGCAGTTAACCAATCGACCAAGCAAATCCGTCGACCAAACTATCCTTCGACTAGATACACGATCGAGCAACCTATTCGACCTCAACAGGTCGATTACTTCGAGGACTTAACACCACGCTGTTCGGCCTAGTCATAGGCGCGTGAAGGAGCCTCTGACAGAATTCCAGAAGAATATTTACCCTATGTGCAGGGGGACACGTGTCGAGAAGGCAGTGGTGGATAGCGATAACCACCTCTGACAGCCTACCCCATGTGCAGGAGGACACGCGTCCAAAGAGGATTGGTGCAGGCGATAGTGGCGACGGCTACCTCTGACACACGCGTTTGGTGTGTACGGACGGGCAGTTAGGGCAGACAGCTCATCAAATCCAGGCAGCCCTAGGTCAGGTATCTCACCCCTATATAAAGGGGGTGAGCCTTTCTTCTTCAACACGATCATTCTACTACTTACTCTTGAGAATTGATTGAACATACACTGACTTAAGCTTCGGAGGCTCTTCACCGGAAAACCCCTCCGGTGTGAGAGTTCTTTGTAGGTGCACGACGTTCAACCGGTGAGAAGGAAGGCGATTACTCAAGTTCCAGCCAGTCGCGAAGTTTTGTGTTACCAGAGATGAAGTCGTCGACAAATGTTAAGGAGGTACAAACCTTGGCTGGTCGAATTGAGGGGTTGAGTCGTTTTATATCAAAGGTGGCCAAGAGGAGTGGCCCATTGTTCAAAACACTGAAGAAGAGTGCGAAATTCCAGTGGACAGAGGAGGCTCAAAGGGCATTTGAGGAGCTACGAGGAGTGTTAGCCAATCTTCCCCTGTTAGCCAAACCGGTACAAGGTGAAGATTTGGTGCTGTACATTTCTATCAGGGAGAGAGCTATGAGCTCAGTATTGCTGCGAGAGGAGGGGGTAGCACAATTTCCCATCTATTATGTGAGTAGGGTGATGCAGGGAGCGAAGATGAGGTATTCGGAGATCGAGAAGTGTGCTTTGGTTGTGGTTGTAACTGCTCGAAAGCTGAGGCCTTATTTCCTGAACCATAAGGTGAAGGTGCGAACGAACATGCCATTGGGAGAAACGCTTGGCCGACCATCGGTCTCTGGTCGATTGGTAAAATGGGCAGTCGAGTTGAGTGAATACTCTTTGTCGTATGAGCCGAGGAGGGCCATAAAGGCGCATGTGTTAGCCGATTTTATCCAGGAAGGCACTAAGGTCGAGGAGGAGTCAGCAGGAATATGGCTGTTATTTGTGGATGGATCTATGGCAAGAAGTGGGGCCAGATTGGGAATTGTCCTTGTCTCTCCTAAGGGCAATTACTTGGAGTTTGCGGCCAAGGTGGGGTTCAAGATATCCAATAACGAGGCCGAGTATGAGGCGGTGATCAAAGGTTTGAGTTTAGCCAGAGCGGGGGGAGCCCGAAAAGTACAAGTGCATTCTGATTCTCAACTGGTGGTCTGGCAATTTCAGGAAGGGTTTGAAGTTAAGGAGGACCGGATGCAGAAATATGTGGACGAGATGAAGAAGTTGAAAGAGGAGTTTGACTCATTCGATCTGATACAGATCCCTCGAGGGGAGAATGGTCGAGCAGATCTATTGTCGAAAATTACCCAAAGTTTGGTACAATGTAAGAGCAGAAGTGTGACTCTGTTACATCTAGAAAGAAGTGTGGTCGAGGCGGAAGTGGTGGAGATTGAGGAAGTGGAAGATTTGAGGGCCCCGATTTTGAAAGAACTAAAGGATGGGACGATAAAAGTAGCAAGGAGATTTTTTTAGCACTGAGGAATTACTTATAAACGGTCGTATGTTGGGCCGTATTTACGCTGCGTAACTGAGGAAAAGGGTCGATACGTGCTGAGAGAAGTGCACGAAGGGTGCTGCAGCGACCATAGCAAGTCAGGAGCCCTGGTTGCGAAAATTCTTAGGGCGGGATACTTTTGGCCGATGATGAAGGAGGATGCTAAATCGATGGTGAGAAAATGTTTACAATGCTAAAAGCACGGCCCGCTTATCCATCAACCGGCGAAAGCAATGACAACGATGAGTGCCCCTAAACATTGTGGGGCTAATGCCGCAAGGAACAAGGCAGAGGAAGTTTTTGATTGTGCCGGTGGATTATTTCACAAAATGGGTGGAGGCCGAGCCCCTGGCCAAGATCACGGAGGAGAAAGTAATCAAATTCTTATACAACAACATTTGCTGCAGGTTTGGCGTTCCTAAAGTGTTGATATCCGACAACGATACTCAATTCAACGGCAAGCGGATTCGAGCATGGTGTGAGGACATGAAGATCGAGCAACACTTTGCATCTGTTGCTCATCCACAAGCAAATGCCTAGGTCGAGTTAACCAACCAAATTATACTAAATGGGTTGAAAACGAGGCTAGAGAAGGCCTCGGGGGCATGGGTTGACGAGTTAACTTCAGTACTTTGGGCATATCGCACAACCCCGAGGTAGACAACGGGAGAAACTCCTTTCAGTTTAGTCTATGGAATGGAGGCATTGTTTCCGGTCGAGGTCGAGCTATCATCGCAGAGGTGGAGTACATATGACACGAAGCAAAACGAAGATTTAATGATGGCGGCTTTGGACACTATTGAGGAGCTGCGCGAGAAAGCAGCGGTTAGAGTGGAGGCATACAAGCAAAGGATGCGGGCAGCTCATGACAAAAAGGTGAAGGTTCACAGACTCCAAGTAGGCGACCTGGTTTGGAAACTTGTTGATGTACTCAAGCATGTAAGAAAGCTAGAGCCGAACTGGGAGGGACCATACCTGGTCGAGCGAGTGCACGCAGGAGGAGCGTACTCGCTGAAGGATGCCGAAGGCCGATCACTTGCCAGGTCATGGAACATAGCTAATTTGAAAAAATATTACGTGTAAAATTTTTGCTTTTCTCAAAGAGGGCTAGAAAATTTGAACAAGGATGTAAATTGCAAAGTTTGCTCACAAAGTTATCCTTCCGTGTTACATGAATTATTGCGCATTTTCTTATGCTTTGAATGTTGGTATGGATTTGGATGACAAGATGTATATGGTGTGGTTTAACTTGGAAGTCGCTTGTTTGGAACATCCCTTGGGGTGGGCAGGTTGGTCGATAACTCAAGCCCTCGGGCTGGGTGACCTCCTGTTTGGAACATTCCTCACGGGTAGGCAAGTGTGATGACCAAAACCCACCATGACTAAGGCCCTTGGGCTGGGTGGTCCCTTATTTGGAACATCTCTTGGGGTGGGCAGGTTCGCCGATTACTCACGCCCTCCGGCAGGGTGGACTCCTGTTTGGAATATTCATCACGGGGGGGGCAAGTGTGAAGACCAAAACCCACCATGACTAAGGCCCTTGGGCTGGGTGGTCGCTTGTTTGGAACATCCCTTGGGGTGGGCAGGTTGGTCGATTACTCACGCCCTCGGGCTGGATGGCCTCCTGTTTGGAACATTCCTCGCGGGTGGGCAAGTGTGAAGACCAAAACCCACCATGACTAAGGCTCTCGGGTTGGGTGGTCGCTTGTTCGGAACATCCCTTGGGGTGGGCAGGTTGGTCGATTACTCACACCCTCAGGCTGGGTGGCCTCCTATTTGGAACATTCCTCGCGGGTGGGCAAGTGTGAAGACCAAAACCCACCATGACTAAGGCCCTCGGGCTG